>VXAY01005274.1:2569194-2594339 GCA_013399855.1 Oxyruncus cristatus | reverse complement strand
GGGGGGGGACGAAGAAAAAAGACAGAGGGGAACAACCTAAATCATCCAACAAAGGAGCTAGAAAACAGCAATGTCTTGGAGCAGGGTTTACAGCACAGGATACCTGTTCTCCATCAGCTCACGTAACTCAATTAGCTGTGCTGCCAGATCACATTATTTTGGGACACAGATATATGATCACTCAGCTGGAGAGGACAGGAAGGCAAAATTCTGGAAAGCTATGGGTAATTTCCGGGTGCCAGAGAAGAAATTTTCGGCACCAGCTGCAGCCCCGTTGCTGTCGTGGAGCAGGGTCAGTGCCCCACAGATCAGCAGCTGACCTGCAAAGGATATTCCTGGGAATGCCACAAAGGCCAGGAGTGTAAGGGAGTTATGAAGGATCCTGGTCTGCATGAGACATGTATGTGATTTGAACTTCTCCTGCCCTCTTCTCCTCTCCGTGCATCTCTGCTCTTTGCAGCAGGAATTGCACAGAAGGCACCTGAGCCTTCTCTTTGCATTTGCTGAGGGCTGGTGGGTTCACTGAACTGAAGCTCAGGGTTTCCCTCAAGCCAGTGACTCAGCCCCACTCCCCTCTAAACGCTCAGAAACTCACGTTTCTCCAAGGATCCAGGGAGGCCAAGGGGGGTGTTAGAATAACTACTTATGTCTGTGGTGTATTTCCTTGCTGCTGGAAGATTTCCCAAGGCTTTTCAGGTGCTGATGAGACCTTCCAGCACATCCATTTAGAGTCTGCAGTTTCCCTTCCTTCCTACATTATTTACCATACAATCCCGAGCTGCTTAAAAGGCTGTTTCAATCTATTTTCTGAATCATCCTTCCCACCTTGTGCTGCTTCATGTAATAATCTCTCAGAAATCTATTCTGGGAGTGTTGTTTTGCAGCAGAGAGTTGCTTTGTTTGTTTTTTCCAGCTGTTCTGCCATAGATGTAGAAAGTTGGTTCGTTGTTGTGAAGTTGCTGACAAGGACGGGATTACAGATCCCATGTCCTGACATCCTTGCCCCGCTCCACTGTCCTCTCTGGAGTGGGGACATGGAGGCTCAGAATGACAAGAGCAAGGCTATGCCCATTAATTTGCTCCTGCAGAGCTGCTCCTTATGATCAGAGCTGCAGGCAAGTGTTTGCTTTCAGAGTTGTGTGAGGATGGCAGTTCATATTGATTTCTCAGAGCAAGGTCCCTGATAAAGGTTTGGATTCCTGAATTGTTCTGATACTGTGCAGAGCACCTTGGCAGTCTGACTGCTGTAAGAGTATGGACACTGCCAGCAGCTAGGTTACAGAATGGGGACAAAAATAATAAAAGAGGGGGCATATTTTGAGCTGAAGAAATCGGAAAATGCTTTTTTTCAAAAACACCCAGAGATCCCAAGTCTTTACGCCTCAGACCTTATCCTGGATGTGAAGACACATTTTGTGCCAGAGAAACTACACTTAATTTGCTACCTGAACTCGGTTTCTCAGCCACCCAGTTCCTCAGCATTCATACTAGATTACTGTTTGCAATTTAGCCGCCCTGCTCTTACCCTGAGAGCATCTGACCGGGAAGTGACAGCACTTCCACGCCGTACGTTCAAAGCTGGAGTGCTTCGCTTGCTTCAGCAGTTTTTGGCAAAGTTCAGTGCAGTTCTCAGCTCTGAAGCATAATTGCCCAACTACAGCAGTGACTTCGGTCTCCGAAGGCCAAAAGGAGAGAGAGAAAGGAGGGAGGTGGGAGGACAGCTGAGAATAGCACATTTCAGATGTGGCATACAGTTATTTCTTTTTGGAGGCCTATTTCTGGATGCTGCTGGAAAACTGGACAGCTAAAACAAGAAAGCAAATATAAAATGAAAGATCACATTAGAGAGCACACACACCCAGACACCATGGCAGGCAAGAGCTGGGGGACCTGTGTAATCACAGCTATAATGATTCTATAATTTCACATCCAAACATAATTAGTCGAGGTACGTTCTTTGACAGCTAGAGATTTGCAAAATTAGGGTCAAGCAGGTTCATTTTTTTAATTGCTCTCATTTCCCCCCTCTGTGTTGTTTCTTGTCGTTTTATAGGCTCCTCCCTGGGCCAGATTCATCCCTGGGGTAACTCCCTTTTTAAAGAAAAAAAAAAAAAAAGCCCCCATGAATCTGATCCTTTGTACCTTGGAAACATGGCAGCAAATAGCTTGCTGCCTGCGTGACTGGCCTGTCACGTGTCGGCACATCTGAAGGACTGTGTGTTCAGCTTGCCAGCCCTAAGAACCCAATTCTCTGGGAAAAAAAATTTAAAAAAAAATCAAACTCTGGGCTGCTTCATACATTATTGCTGTCAACTGCAGCAACAGCAGACAGTAGGCAACCAGCCTAATTCCAGCAAGATTAGTGTCTGCAGTTTCAGATGGCAGCAGGACGTGCAAGAGGCGATTTTAATATGCAGCCAGATTTCATTAACTAGTTGGATCCCACCAAGCTGAACAAGCCAGGACAGAAAGCTTTCTGTGTTCAGACATCCCATGAAATGGTCTCTCTCAAAGATGATGCTGCCACGGTTGAGGCACATCAGACATTTGAATTGTTTATTACATTTGCTCACTCCGTACTTACTCAATGACCCTCAATTATCTGAAGCAGAACTGTATCACCCACAGGTTTAAAGCTCCTGTGATAGCCCAAAACATTCATCGCTGACACTTATTTATGGCAGAAATTATTCCCTGTGAAGGTGAAGAAACCCTGGCACAGTTGCCCAGGGAAACTGTGGCTGCCCCATCCCTGGAAGTGTTCAAGGCCAGGCTGGATGGATCTCTGAGCAACCCGGTCTAGTGGAAGGTGTCCCTCCCCATGACACGGGGGGTGGAACGAGATGATCTTGAAGGTCCCTTCCAGTCCAAACCATTCTGTGACTCTGTGATTCTTCCATCCCTGGGAAGTGGATAGCAATTCCACTGAATAGAGCCCATGTCTGTGCAAACAGCTCCCCAGGCAGAAGTCACAGCCCAGGCTGGGGCTGGTGGAGCTCAGTTACCTGAGCAGTAGTTTCAGCTTTGCACGGAAACAGCCAAGGAGAACAAAACCAATGGCCCCAGCACAGCAGAAAAAACCCAAAGCTGTATCTGGCCACGCATTTGTACACATCTCCCCAGGCACTCAAACACAACAGCTGGAAATTAAAATTAATGTGAGCATAAAGGGTGTGCACACACATACAGGTACAAATTCTGTGTGCCCTTCACCATGGCACAAGCCTGGCATTAATTTCATAACTGGGTGACAGTCAGAAGTATCAAGAATCACAGAATCATTTAGGTTGGAAAAGACCTCCAAGATCACTGAGTCCAACCTTTGACTGACCTCCACCTTGTCAACGAGACCAGAGCACTGAGTGCCATGAAAGAGATAGAAACTTCATATAAACACACCCACAAATAGTGAACATTTCTGCGGGTATTACTCAAACATATTTTTTAAGTCTGGGGAGGCTTTTGTTTAGGAAGAACAGAAGACAGGAGATGTGATTTTTTTTTTTTCCCAGTAGATGCCCTGTGTCTTTTTTCACCCTCGAAATCCTTTTAGCGATTGGGATATCTGAGGATATTCCAGAACCATCTGGACACAGTCCTGTGCCATGTGCTCTGGGATGGCCCTGCCTGAGCAGGGGCGTGGGATCAGATGACCTGCTGTGGTCCCTTCCAACCTGAACCACTCTGACTCTGTGATAGGCATTCCTCAATCCAAACCAACCAGACCAGATTTTAGAGGCTGAGTCCCACCAGCCCTAGAAACCCACAGCCAGCATTTCCAGGTCCCTTTGTAGACTGTTACATTAAAAGAAGTGAGGAGCCATCCACTGACATGCCATTTTAGAGGACAACAACATAAACTCCATTAAAATAGGATGCCAGGACACAAGTTGAAAAGACACTTTACAGTCTGGCAGCAAAGGCAGCAGATTTAAAAAAAAAAAAAAAAAAGCACATTAAAGCACATGCAGCCCCAGCGAGGACACCTAAATTCTGCACATATGGAGCCTCCTCTGGGACAGGCCTGTCTGCTCGGGTGGGCAAGTCCCAGCATCTGCATCTCATTACCCAGGCGGGGAGACATCACTCAGGGCTGGGGTGAGTGGCTGAGATTCCCCCAGCGCTGGAATGGGGTGACAGTTTGGCAGCATCAGCAGTGAGACTGGCCTTTATCCTTCGCAGATGTTGCTGTGCTAAGGACGAGGAGGTGTTTATTTTACAGGATGATGGTGTCTTGGCCTGTGGCACACAGCCAAACAGCCCAAGGTCAGCTCTCCATATATTGCAGGGTTTCTTTGGCATCCCTCCCGAGCAGCTACGGAATTCTTGGTTGCAGCACTGGTGTGGCAGGAGGGGAGGTGGGGAGGGTCCCTATGAAGGGAATGCTCCAAGTCTGCCATGGCCAGGGTATGCACAGCCCAAGGCAGTGACACTGGATCCCTTCAGAGCCTACATGTCCAGGTAAAAAAGGTGGATCAGACGCTTTAGGTGCAATGAAAATGTCATGTTAATATTCTCACTCATCTTCTTGTTGTAACACCATTTACCTCCACTGATCCAACTTCAGGTGCAGCCAGACTGGGGTGTGTGCACCGAGCAAAGCCTTGGAAAAGAATATTTCTGCCACTAAAGAGACTCTTTTCTCCATGTGTGCTACAAAGCCAGAACAGTTGGCTTCCTTGATAAGGGCCAAATCCTGTGTCACTTATACCTGTGTCAGCATGGAGCAGCAGCTCTGAGGTTGAGTTCCTAATCATATTAATTTCTAGAACTGTCAACCCACTATTCGAAAAGTTTCTTAGTGTTCAGAATTAACAGCTCCCGTGATCTCCAGTGGTGCAAATGAAATCAGAACATGGCTTAATTTTAATACAGAGAACAGAGGAGGATAAAAAAAGAGCTTGGCACATCTCCACCTTCATGGAAAAGCTCTGACTGTGAGGTTGACTAGGTTTGGGGACATTTTGGAAGGGTATTGCTCCAAGTGACAGCTTTCCATTTGCACTGCACTTTCCTACACACACTCAGTATTCCCAAACCAGTACATGTGGAGCTCCTGAATGAATGCAGAGAAACTCAAACAGTGCATTAAGCAACGTTCCCCAGTATCTGCTGCTGCCCATTTTGCACCAACTACTGATAAAATCAGCTCTCAGACTCCAAGTTTTTTTCTCAGTCTGCAGTGACCTGATACAGTGGCCACAAAGGAGACATACCTAGAAATCCTCACCCTGAAAGCCGTGCTGAGTTCTTTGCGTTTTAGAAATGGAAAATATAAATACTGCAGGAAGTACTGGAACAAATAACAACTTGTTCCACCAGAAAGGAAAGCATTTGGCAAAGAATACTTTATAATGCAAATTTGCTTTATGTACCTTTGAACTGGAATATCCTCACCTCCCAATCCACCCCCCCTCCTCCTCAGGCTTCAGTGAGTATTAATAGTCCTGTGTGCCAAGAGACTTCAAACACTATTTTTAATCACATCTTACAACCACACTGTCCCAAATGCTTTGCATGACAAAGCAACCAAGGGAGCAAAATGAGAGAAAACTGTGATGCAGAGCCACAACGCGAGGGAGAGATTTGTGCTTCGGATCCAAAGCCCTCACAGGAAAGAGTGATCTCAAAAGGCAGAGACAAGGGAGGGTGGAAAAGCCGTAAGAGACGGGGTTGGAGCAGAGCTGAAGAGCTGACAAGGTGGAGAGAAAGAAGGGAGCGTTTTGTAAAACGGATTAAGTTGTAGGAGCCAAAAGCATTAGAGGGGAAGGCTTGGGGCAGAGGGAGGGCACTCAAGGACACTGCAGCAGAGCTTGCAGGCGCTGAACTTTCTGTTCCCGGCCGCCTGTTTTGGAGTGTGTTCTGGGGATGCCTCCCCCTGGGAGCTCGCCTGCTGGACGGAGGTTGCGGAGCCGCAGCTCCGCGATGCTGCTGCTGTAGCATGACAGCGGCACATAGGCATGTTGTGACACAGCAGCTTTATATGGTCCTGCTGGGGCAAGGGGATGGGATTTGCAGGTTTTACACCTCCAGGGACCCTTCAAGGCCCACAACAGTAGCCAGTAAGTACATGTGATTTCAGCTGTTTCCTTCTGCAGAGGGCTGGAGCAGCTTTCTCAGGTCTGTTCCGTGTGTTGCTCAATTCTACCCCACTCTGCAAATTCCCTTGAGCTGGGATTAAAATCTGAGTAAATCTCAACCAAAAGAGAAGCCTCATGTTCTTTGCCCAAGTCTGGTCAGGGATCCCACAGGTGATTACAAAAGTTAGTAAATATTAACAAACTTCAAGACATCTCGTGCAGTCAGCGTGTCAGACCTGGGAAGTTTCTCCTTCTCCAACACACAAGGTGAAGGGGCTGTGTTTGGCAAGTGGGTGCTGGGATGTGGCAGAAGACCCCAGGGACAACCTGGAGCTGAAGTGTGTGCTCATGAACACAGTCTGCTGGGAGCAGGGGGTGCTGAAAGACACTCCAGCTCTTTGCAACTCAGCCCTCCCTTTCTGCAGAGCCCACAGGTCAGAGGCAGCTGGGCAGTGCCTTGAGCACGGGGTCAGGAAGGGGGAGAGAGGTTGTTGTGCTGAGCTGCAAGACACAGCACTGAGGATGGGGAAAGGCAAGAGAGGAGCCAACCATGCCAGTCACATGCTTGGTGTGGGAATGCCAACAGGTTTGTCCTGTGCAGTGTGGGAACTTGTTGCTTTTTCATGGAGTGAGGGGTCCCCACATGTGCCTCTGAATATTTAACATATCAGTACAGGATGTGTTTTCATTCTGGGGACGGGTAGGGTATACATAGGCTGGAGGAGAGAGGAGGTGGAGCAGGTCCATGGTAGAAGCAGAACAAGCCCAGGTTACCCTGTGGCCCTGCAGACCTCCCCAAGCATTGAATTAGGGCTGCAGTCTGGGACAGACTTAAAAATTTACATTGAGGGTCTACAGGATACAGCCACAGGTGAATAACAGAAATGCAAATGGTTTGCCTCCTATCAACCCCAGCAGGGAGAAATCAAATCCAATTAATCAGATGTATAATGTTTTAACCCAGGTAGTCCCTAACACCAAGCATGTGGCAGGGCAGACAGGATCCAAGGGTATTTGCCATCTTTGCCACAGCAGCACAGGGAAAGTTCCTGTTTTGCAACCTCAACACTCCCCTCCAAGGGGCTTTGTCTTTCCCCTCGTGCTCCCAAATTCCACGTGAGCCCTCGAGGGATGGGGGGCCAGGGGGATCCAGGCTCAGCACTTCTTGCAGCTCTTTTCTGTGTGCCAGGGGCCTGCCCTCCACGCAGGAGGTTTTTTTTGCTGAGGCATGTGCTGTTTTCATTTGCCAGAAGGGAGCTAAAAACTAGCGGCCTGTTTCTTGGAAAAGGTGTCTATCCAGTCAGCCAGCAGTGCCCTGAGCTCCAGAGGATGGAAAAGAAGGGCTGACACTTCTGTGCTGCCTGTCACCTGATTAGAAACAAATTGGCATTAACCTCATCCTTACGTGGGATGGACACAAATGCCAGGACACAGAAAGCATGAGGGCTGTTTACAGCAGAAATGTCAGAGTATCTCAGTCCTGCAGGATACACAAATGGCTGCTGCTCCCACCCAGGCACAAACTGTAAATCCTGCAGAAAGGGTTCTGCCTCTTCTCCCCGCAAACCACACGTGGTCCATCATCAGACTCCTTGGACTCACTAAATTTACCTTCCTAAGATGATAAACCTGCCTCTAAGGAAAGGCCCTTGAGAAAGTTTCAGCCTGAGGAGAAGGAATTTGAGAGTGCTGTGCTCAGATAAGCAATCTGTGCTGAATCCTAACTAGAACATCTCATGGGCACACTCACGGTAATTATTATATAAGAAATAGTTTAATATGAGATTAAGTTCCTGTATCCTTTGTACTCCACAGACAAAGTACGAGGCAGCCAAGGAAACAGGAGCTTTATAATTGTCTCATGTTCACACACATGACTGCTACTGCTGCTCAGCTCTTAAATAGCTCAACACAAACCCTAAGTTAGAATTCCCTGTGCTCCCTGTTCTTCCATTAACTTCTCTATGCAAGGAATGCAGGATTGAACACCATCACGCAGGGCCAAGCCAGTGTCCTTCCCATGCTCTCTGCTTACTGGGAACTCCTTGAAAGGCTCAAACTGAAATCTCTCACTGTACTGAAGCAGATACTGTTGCTCATGAAAACACGCTGCACACACTGCTTTGTTTTTGTAGGGTTGCTAGGGAGCACAGTTACTATTATTGATTTTTTTTTTAAGGCCTCTGAACTACTTATCAAAACAAGTTATTCCATGCGCACCAGAAGTAACGAAGCCTGGTACCCCACAGCTTTGTGTCCTTGGTCCCTGAACTTTCATTCCCACTGCAATGGCCCCTCCCTCTACCAAAAGCCAGGATCTCCCTCCCACATCTCCCTTCTGCTTGGCAGAGCAAGAGGGAGCAGAAGCAATAGCTGGGTCACGACTGTAAACTTGTTTATTGGCTGGCTGGGAGCTACAAACAGTGGCTGATTGCTAAATTCGGCCTATTTCCCTCTCACTGGGGGACTAATATTGGACTTTCTCTACTATCCAGTCATCAGTTTTCATAAAATTTGTAAGAACTCGTTCTCTCTGCGATTTGATGAATTTAGCTGAAAATTGGCCAACAGCTTTCTCTGAGGGGAAAAGGGAGCACTGGATAGGCAGACAGTCAAGCTGTAAAATGTAGAAATTGGGCTGAAAGCACATACAGTAAGGAACTACCTAGATTTTGCAACCAAATACATAGGAAAAAAAAAAAAACAACCAAACCCAAGCCTCATTAAGTCCCAGATACTCAGTATCGTATTTGTAGCTGCATCTGATAATGATTCTTCTCACACAGACTATTTAACGAACACACCGTGGACCTGGCAAGTGTGACTGACAGGACACTGATGTGATGAATATTCACACATCAGGATGTTGCAATTTTAATGACGCAGAAACCATTAAAATGCCAGGGTCCAGAGTGCAAAGCAAATGGAAGAGGCCTGAGAAACCCAAGCTTTGCACCTTTTCTACAGGGCAAGGAGAGACAAGCAGCCTCCCCTTTCTCGAGTTTTTCCTTTTAAAGGACCTTTCTGAGAAAACTTCTCGTGGTTGCTAACAAACATTCAGCTGCACCGGCCTTAGCAACACGGGGAGAGCGTGGGTGTGACGCACCTGTGAACACCCCACGGTCGGGGCTCGGTGCGCGCGTGTGCGAACAAGGGTTGCTGCACAGAGGGTGCTGCGTGTGGGTGCACGGGCCCGGAGGCAACGAGGCCAGTGCACCCCGATCTACTCATCTGGTCACCTCTGCAACCCAGCATGGAAGGAAATGTGGAAATAAGCACACCCAGGAGGAAGCAGGGATGTGCAAAAACACATCCCAAAGCCACACACCGGCTGAGGTGGGTAGGGACCTCTGGAGGCCATCTGGTCCAAGCTCCTACTCAAGCACAGCCACCCAGAGCTGGGTGCCCAAGACTGTGTCCAGACAGCTTTTCAGTATCTCAAAGGATGGAGAGCCTACAAACCCTCGGGCATCCTGTTCCAGTGCTTCCCAATGTTCCAACTGACCCTCTTGTGTTTTTAAGTGTGTCCACTCCCTCTTGTCCCACCACTGGGAATCACTGCAAAGAGCCCACCTCTATCTTCTTTACTCCTTCCCTTCATATATTTGAAGACAAGAGAATGGAATAGAATCATTTGGATTGGAAAAGACCTCCAGGCTCATCGAGTCCCACCTTTGGGCAATCCCCACCTTGTCAACTGGACCAGAGCACTGAGTGCCACGTGCAGTTGTTCCTTGAACACCTCCAGGGACGGTGACTCCACCACGTCCCTGGGCAGCACCTCCCCTGTTTGAAAACCCTTTCAGTGAAGAAATTCTTCCTGATGTCCAACCTGAACCTCTCCTGGCACAGCTTGAGACTGTTTCCTCTTGTCCTGTCCCTCGTTCCCTTGGAGCAGAGAGCGACCCCCACTTGGCTCTGATTTCTTTTCAGGGACTTGGAGAGAGTGAGGAGGTCCCCCCTGAGCCTCCTTTTCTCCAGGTTGAGTCCCCTCAGCTCCCTCAATGATGAGATCCCCTCTGCGCCTTCTCTTCTCCACACAGAACAGTCCCAGCTCTCAGCTTCTGCTCACAGGAGAGCTGCTGCAGCACCTTAATCATCTCAGTGGCCCTTTATTGCACTCCCTCCAGTAGTTCCACATCTCTCTTGTCCTGGGGAGCCCAGGATTGAACACAGTACTCCAGACATGCTTATGAACATAATCCAGTGTTCCCAAGAACTGCCAAGGGGGCCAGCACCACCAGCAGGGTGACAGGCATTTGGGTTTGTGAATGCATTCTTCCTAAGCCTGGAGACTTCCTTCTCATTGCCTTCCTGCTCAGATGTGACTCTAGGATGAACAGCCTCAGGTGAGGAGGAATTTGGTGACAAGGAAAAGGGAAAAGGAACCAGGACCTGGAAATGCATTGGCCTTCACAGCAGGGCTGTGCACCATTCCCAGGCTCTCAAGACAGGGCTGAGGCAAGCAAGGACAAAGCAGCAGCTCTTAGATCAGTATCTCAAAGAGGTCTTCAAACATTACTACTCATCAACAACTTAGAAGAGTTTCATCTCGTGTGAACAGCTCACTCCCCAGAGTCCCACCACATTCAGTAAGATTATGTTTATATTGAAGAAGGCTTTTTATTGACTCTTTTCTCTCAAATAATTGATAAGCTCCTCCTGCCATCCCCACTTTGATCAGCTTCAACCCCTGTTGTGCCCAAGGTCTGGTCTAATTCCAGCCCATCTCATTATCTAAAGCACCAGGAGCAGGTGGTGTTTACAGGACTTGCCATAAGAAAGTGGATTTCTGCACAAAGAACACAACTTTGAAGGCCACACTGGGAAACCAAACTCATTCAGGGCAAACACAATTCAGCTGTATTTCATTATGTACCTCTTTGCTGTCTTATTCCTATCCCATTTCCTTTTCCTTTTGCTTTCCCATTCTTTCTCTCCTTCCTTGTTGTTTTTTTCTTTCCTGAAAGATGGCATCAGCATCCACTGAAGTCAGGGAGGGAACTTCCCCAGCCTTCAGTGGTTTTTGAAACCTTTCAAACCTTCTGATTTCTCCTGCCCAGGTAGCAAATCACCTCAGTGAGTTTCACCATGTCCAGTACGGGAAGAGCATTAAACCAGAGAACAAAATGAAAGGCATGAGAGATTATCTGGGCCAATCTCTCTGATGCAGTTCAGACTTTTTTTCCCAGGACTAAAAAAAACTGAGGACTGTAATATGCCAGGATGGGTTCAGGGAGGTTTCAGGAAACCACAGATGAAGCATCTTTGAAGGCTGAACTTGAGCTTTTCAATCAACTTGATGGAGAGTGGAGAGGGTGGACTACTATGACTGTACTTGTTTTTGTTGTTAAAGAGGAGCAGTGTCACTTGGAATCCTGAGCTCCACCATGGCACCTCCAGTCCATTGTAGCACTACCTAAAAGATGCAATTTCTACTCTACACCACTCCACCAGAAGCTTTGTCACTTATCCAGCTTTAGGTAATTCCTACAAACACCTGGAATGTGAAGCTCAGATCCAACATCTGTTCTGTATGCTTTTTTATTTTCTGCTTTATTTTCTTTTAATCCCTTTTGTTTACTTGTACAACCTCTACAGCTCTGCTCTTCCACTCTGCATCATCTTCCATTCATCATGGGAGAGCTAAGGCTGTAATCCACCCAACCACGTAGACCTTGGAGAATTTGCACAGGCCTGAGGAAGCAGGGGGTACTGGAAACGTTTAGTTATATATATCTATATATGTTGAGGTACCACATCTCCACAATGGTACTTCCCTCTCTGCTGCTGTGAAGCTGGTTGGCCAACACAGGGACCTTCATCCTTAGCAGCAAGTTTAGAGGAAGGTCAGAATCACAAAATCCTTTAGTTTGGAAAAGACCTCAAAGATCATCGAGTCCAATCTGTGACCGATCCCCACCTTGCCAACCAGCCCAGAGCACTGAGTGCCACGTCCAGTCGTTCCTTGAACACCTCCAGGGATGGGGACTCCACCACCTCCCTGCACAGCCCCTCCCAATGCCTGACAGCCCTTTCCATGAAGAAATTCCTCTTAATGTCCAACCTGAACCTCCCCAGGCAGGACCAGAGGCCATTTACTCTTGTCCTGCCACTTGGTACCTGGAGCAGAGGCCGATCTGCACTGTGATACACCCTCATTTCAGGTTGCTTTAGAGAGTGATAAGGTCTCCCCTGAACCTCCTTTTCTCCAGGCTAAACACCCTCAGCCACTCCTCATATGACTCACTCCTAACTCAGAATTAGCTCCTAATTTCAGGGTTTGCAGAGCAGCCCCCAAGGCCCTCCCCACTTCATAGATGCTCACAGTGTGAGCCACATCACACCCCAACCTCTCCAAGCACAGCTGAGACCCAAACCCTGAACTTAACCCCAGTTCTGCTTTCCAGTTGCTGCTAGGATTTGCCAAGCTTTCCATTCAGCCATGCTCAGCTTGAAATTAGGCTCTGTGCTAAGCACTGTGGGAAGCTGCAATGGAACAAAATGGACTACAAGGTTGTCGGACTTATTTTTCACTCCTTACATTAACTAATTAGCTTTCTTCCTCATTAAAGTCCCTTCAAGCATATCAATTACCCAGCTCTGATGGCAAGGACGGTACAATAGCCCTCAGTGCAATCAGATGAGTTGGAATTCAGCACAGCAGACCAACAGGGTGGAGGATTGGGTTACCCGTGTGTCAGCAAAAGGGCATTATTCTCCCGACCTCCCTTTTGCAACAAGAGCTGAATGGTGGTTAGGAGAGAGGAGAGGAAATGCCAGCAAAATAGCACAATAAGCATCTTCCAAGGAGCTGCAAGGGGAAACCAGTGCTGTGACAAAAGACGAGAGGAATATTTAAACATCGGTCTAAAATTAGGGCAGCCTAAAACTTGGCCTCTGTCTTCTTTTGTTTCTATCTAATGGGAGCAGCCTTGCAATTCCTGTCTCGGTTAAAACAATTCCATCTCTCCCCTCTAGGAAAATGGAGACAATGGTGAGGACAAGGGATCTGTCTTAGCGGCGCCTCTGCTCTCAGAAATTGTGGCCCAGCACTGCCCCACAGCAAACGTGCCTATCCCAGTGACAGCAGATTTCCATAGGTAAATTTAGGGTCAGCCTCAGTTTTTCCAAGCCAGTTTGCCCACCGTTTGCCACAGGAATATCGTGTTTGTGAATTGCTGCTGTTGACTGAGTCCTCCGCATTGTCCTGTACCTGAGCTGCACGTCCACCATCTGCCAGAGACTGTCACAGCTCTGCTTACCTCCAGTGCAAATGATTTCTGGCACACCAACAAAAAAAAAAAAAAAAAAGAGGCAACAGCACTGACACTGTATCTGTTCATCTTAAACCACCACATTCAGCTGGGCACGGGGATGAAGATGCATTGCTCCGTGCAGCTGAATACTTAAAAGCATCGAGACAATAAGAATGCATTAAACTTTTATCTCCAGTGCTACAGCTACAATAAGCAATCAGAGAAATTGCCACTCTCCCAGGGCTCCGGATTGCCTAAAGGAAACTAACTTTTGTCTGTGTGTGTGCGTGTGTGTGTGTGTGTATGAAGAAAGATGGATAAAAGGATCTCAAATACCAGCTGCAGTGTGTTTGGCTACTTTGCATTAGTCAAATGATGAGCACTGCACAAAGCTTGGGCGAAGGCAGTTTAATGCAGTCATATATAGGCAGGAAGAAATAAGACATTTTTCACTCCACAGATTTCATGATCAAGCCTAGTTTTTGGCTGTTTTGTTTTGTTTTTTCCCAAATGTGATTTTATAGGAGAAAATTACCAACCTGATATTCTTTTCAGAGCCACGTTCTGAAAAAAAAAAACCCTTTGCAAAAGTCTGTCTTTCCCATGATACAATATTTGGGGGCCTGGATGTCACTACCAGACTGGTATAACTCATCTTTCCATCAGCAGTAGCAATAGCAGGATTATCAAATCACATTGTAGTTTTTAACACTACAACAAATGAATTTAAAAGCTCTCATAAAAACTATACATGTTCTTCTTCAATTTACTCTCTGGCCATTCAGTGATGTAGAAGTTTCATTTCTCCTGAAATATCCACAAACCGGCTACTTTCCTCATGAAATATGCATGAATTATAGAATTCCTTATGCTCTTGAGAAAATAAACCACTTTAATCTGAGAAAATTCTCCATTTTATAATGTCAGAATGCTTTATGTTCCTTTTTTGTCTCAGAACCAGGTTGCTTACAGAAAAGGAGGTGCTTGACATGTTCCAGTCTTTTAATGTGAAGGGAAACTGTTTAAAAAAAAAAAAAAAAAAAAAAGACAAACCCAACACACACCACAAAACCTGATATAGATAAGCCCAAACCAAATCTTTGCTTTTCAAATGTTGTCTTCTTGTTTATTTTCCCACAATCCTTTAATGGGCAAAACTCCCTGGTAAGAAATCATAGTATTTAAATAGCTTACTGTTCTCAACCCACTTTGTTTCTTGGTTTCACATTCCTCTGTGTATGTTTTTGCTGTACTGCAGATAAAACCATGTGAGTACCAACGAGGTATTTGCTACCAGAACTGTAACACCATTTCCTCCATTTGATTAATAGAGCTCCAGGAAAAACAAAAATTCCCCCATCACCCCGTGGGCACAATTGTCTCACTCACAGTAGCACCTTTCAGCAAAGAACCTGCACGACCTTTACTAAGAAGCAGTGTTATGCTTCACAGAGTGTCAAATATATACTTTGCAGAGTACTAAAAATAACCTTTTTGAGAGGCCCTTGATGTTTAAAGCCAGGTTGGATGGAGCTCTGAGCAACCTGGTCTAGTGGAAGGTGTCCCTGCCCCTGGCAGGGGGCTGGAACGAGGCGAGCTTTAAGGTCCCTTCCAACCAACCCGTTCCGTGATTCTATGGAAAATAACCTTTATATATATATATATATATATATATCTCCAGTATGAAGCATTTTTATTTTAGACTTTTACTGGAAGCTTTAGACTTGAGAAGTATCGGGGGCTTTGCAGATTATTAAAATGAACCCCAAAGCGTTTCACCTGGGCAGCCAGACACTGATGTGCCTCAAGAGCAAACACACGGGGAAGTGTTTCCTCTGTGAGCTGCCTTAGGCCCCACAACGAGTAAAGGCAGGAGTAAGGGTGGCCTCTCAAATCCCAGGTAAGGGAACAGCCAAGGGTCAAACCATGGCCATGGCCAGACACATTGTTCAGAGCGCCCCAGGCTCCAACATCAGGTGCAGTTGTTCACACAAAGAATGAGAATTCACAGCCATAAACTCCTCACAGCAGGTTTTCCTTTAGAGCTTTAAGCATTTCCAGCTCTGCCAGTATCTCCCTCAGTTTGGGATTTCTGTAGCGACTTGGGCTGTTACACACACCTTTTCTTTGCATTCTTTCATGGCTTTCCAGTTCCAGAAAGATATCAAAATAACATCCTCTCACCCCATCCCCAAAAATATCAAGGGGGTATTTTAAAATTAGAGCAGAAAAAATCATTTCCCTTTGCAAATGGAACAGCCGTGTGAAAAAGGAGTGTCTCTCCTTCTCATAATGGGAAGGGATGAGGAGGGTAGGACACACAGGCCTAAAATTAAAGGCTCAGGAAGGAGATTTCATGAAGAAATGTGCTTTTTTTTTCCTTGAGAATAAGCAGCATCTTCCTGAGACCCATCATTTTGATTCACTGTTTCACGTGTAAATAATTTACCAGGCTAAAAGGTCAAGAGCTGCAGGTCCTTAGAGAAGGGAACAAAAGTGCAAGCTGTAAATAAGGGACGAGTAACTTATGTGGAGCATAAAACGTGTTATGAGGCTACACACAGATATATATATATGCACAAATCCACATAGAAATAGCCTAAATCACAGCTCCAGAACCACATAAAGAGGCATAAATAACCTCTACTCCATGTTTGCCTCCCCTTGAACTTGACTTGAGAGCAGGAAGTAAAGCGAATATGATCTTTTGGGATAGAAATTACACTTTTAAATTAGATCCACGATGCCCAGATGTACCACTGATGGATGCATGAAACAGAGGGGCAAAAGAAATTAATTTTCAACCTCCTTGTTTTCATCTTTTCATCCTCTAATGTCAGGGTAATTGCTCCTCTACTCCTGGATGTGACAGTCTAGTCCTTGCTTCTCTTCAGAAGGTGAGAGAACAGCTGGTTTCCTTTCTGACACCAGTGTATTCCCAATCAGCTGTCAGGCAGCATTAGGTCCCTAAATGCTCACAGCATGTCACGCTTTCCTTGCGCTCAGAAACTCTAAATGTGGGGCTTCGTTTCCCAGTTTGAGGAAGCAAAGTGCAAGGAGAAGAAAAGGGTCAAACCCTGAGTAGGTTTCAAAACTACAGAGAATCCCAGGGAAGAAATTCTGGAAAGACAAAGGAGTAGAAATAAGCAAAGGATGACTGGCGATCACAGTATGTTACCCTGACACACATATTCAAATGGAAAGATCAGAAATAAGCTGCACTTTGTGCCACACACATCACTGCTCACAGTGGTTTTTATAGCAGTACTGCCCTCAATAGTAAAATCTGTGGTATGGAAAATTTGTCAGGCTCAGTCAAGAAAGGTAAATAGTGCAACTTGGAGAAACAGGATTTTGTCCAGCAGTTTGCAGAGATAGCCCAGGTTTTTGGGTTTACTCCCATCTGACACTACATTCCAGAGCAATCACCACCAATTCATTTCACCACCAAAAAGCCAGGCCTGTATTTCCCTGCCTAGTGTGGCAGTTATTGAATTCATCAGCTTAATTGGCATTTTTTATAAACATTTATAAAACATGTGAAAACTTCAAATGGAAGCCAATTATTCCAACAGATTATATTACACAGATACACTCCAAGGTTTCATTGGATGATCTAGTATGGAAAATTACCCCCTTCTGCATATATGGCAATAATGTTTATATTATTTTTCCCACATGCTTTTAGTCTTTCATAATAATGGAAACAATGATATAAGAATGAACAACTGACATTTCTGTTTGAGGACACAGCATGAATCTCCTCTGAAAACCTCTGCAGCAGCTCTGCTTTACAAATATATTTTCCTTTGGTACTTGGAGGCACTTTGAGCTCCAAATCGTTTCAGTTACAAGATAGAATCCACCAAAAATATAGAGAATAAAACACCACCCTGAATTGAACACAAATTCTGTTTACCTCCATCTCTGTTATAGCACCAGCTACTTCTATATTATGCATATGCATACACACACATAGATATATTTACATACAAAATAAACCAATATATAAATTGCAATGTAGTGTTTCAGAAATACAGTGATTCAGAAAGTGTGTCATATATACAGCATATGTTCCATGGATAATATGTTGCCCGGTGCATGCAGAGAATACATATTTTCTTCCAGGCCTCTGAATCCTCCAAAAGGTTGGAAGTCTGGGTGCATGGTGCACATTCTTTAGGGGAGAATTATGGGCTGGGAAACATTCCTCCAGCTTCTCAGCTCTTTCAATGATTTGCCACCTGTGTAGCCAAGCTGTTCATTCTGTAAATCTACAGTTTCTAAGAACTCTGGCAGATCCTGTGGCTGACAAAGAAAGCTCAGTGCAGCACTGACCCCGATCCATCCACACACCTGGCAAACACAGATTTAACTAGTTCCAAGTCTGAAGCAAAGATTAAACAGCGAGTTTGGAACTGCTGACACCAAATGGACCAAACTCAAGCACACATTTCCTCTGCTTCAGCAGGTTCTGCACTCCTCTTGTTACCACCACAGTGCAGAGGACAAAGGTTGTATTCCTGAGTTCAACTCCAAACAGGCTCCCCAGGGCAGTGGTCACAGCCCCAAGGCTGACAGAGTTCAAGAAGTGTTTGGACAACACTCTGAGGCACATGGTGGGATTATTGGGGTGTCCTGTGCAGGGCCAGGAGTTGGACTCCATGATATCAATGTGTCCCCTACAGCTCAGGATATTCTGTGTGAAAGGAACAGAATCCGAGCTTCTGCAAAACAATACAACCCTACAAAAACTGGGCAAACTTGGCCCAAGGCCAGAAGGCATTGCTGGAATGCTCCTGACAGAGAAGAGCGAGTTTAGCCCTCACTGACATGGTTGCTGGATTCACCTTGGTTTATAGTCAGCTCGTTCTAAACCACACGTTATAGTTCTCACGCACAGATGTATCAGGGCAGTATCTGGGTTGCAAACACACCAGGGAAAAAGCTCACCTGCCTATAACAGCAAACCAGATTTGGGTCTGTGCTGCTGGAGGTCCCAGCGCAGGGAGGAAGGGAAGCAGCTTCCACAGCTCCTACCTGGGAGCAGCTGGTTTTTGTGTTGCACAAGCTACTACGGCTGTTTTGATATCAACTCTACCTTCAGCAGCCTTTTACAGGGACACAGCACTGCTGGAGTAGAAGTGTTCCCCATTCACGATCTTCTCCACCTCCTGTAACCCCCTTTCCAACCCAGAAAGCCTTTCCTGCAGAGGAAGTAGAATCATAAATCACAGAATAGTTTGGGTTGAAAGGGACCTTAAAAATCATCTCGTTCCACTCCCCGGGCATGGGCAGGGACACCTTACACTAGACCAGGTTGTTCCAAGCCCCATCCAACCTGGCCTTGAACACTTCCAGGGATGAGGCAGCCACAGCTTCTCTGGGCAAATGAAGGAGGTGATGATGAAACTTAGCTCTGATGTTACTTTCCATAGTAAACAATTGACCTGCTTACCCTACCAAACCAAAACCAAACAATCAAGAGAAGATCATAGTCCCTCTTCAATGCTCTGTGGCCTAGTGTGCCAAGAAAACCAGCATTATTGCTAGAACACTACAAATTTTCAGTTAGAATGGCCAGAGTTCAGTACTTCATCGCCAACAATCTGGTGTGTGTGTTGACAGAGGCAGGGGGAGTGTGTGAACACACAGGTTCACCCTCCGCCTCCACAATGGTCTCTGTGGTAATTCCATCTGTGTTTCAGCACAGACAGTGCCTGGCCACAGCCACCTCTTCCAGGTTTCTCCACCTATTCAATGGCAAGGACAAAGCTGGTGGAAACTAGACTCAGTAACTGGCTTCTAATTTTGTGGCCAGAGGTTGCCAGGAGAAGGAAGAGAAAACTGCCAACTATGTCTCCTCTGAACAGTCTGGATCTTTTAACAAGGACATGGGAGCTGAAAGTGGAAAACCTCGAGAGAGGGAAATGAACCTTCTCTTCCTAGCCACAGTGATCACTCCAGAGAATCCCAGAATCACTGAGGCTGGAAGAGACCTCAGAGACCATCAAGTCCAACTTGTGACCGATCCCCACCTTGTCAGCCAGACCAGAGCACTGAGTGCCAGGTCCAGTCATTCCTTGAACACCTCCAGGAATGGGGACTCCACCACCTCCCTGGGTAGCACCTTACAATGTTTGCAAACCATTTCAGTGAAGAAATCCTCGTGATCAGGGATGTTTTATCTCGAAGAGCAAAAGCCAACAACACTGCATGAAACAGGGTTCGAGGAATATTGTGGAATGTTGGCTTTTTCTGCCTCTCTGGCAGCTGTCTCTGGGCACTGGAGATGGTCAGGATCATACCAGGACCGGTATCAGGCCAAAGCACAGGCAGAGATAGAAATCTGGTCTCCACTGCCCAGGAAGGGAACAAACTCCCTGCCCACAGAGGGGTAACACAGAACACTCCCCACAGCAGTAACTGCACTTCCACAGGCTTCATGAAAATGAGAAGCTGGGGGGAGAGGGACCCAAATAAGTGTCAGCCCTGAGGAAAGCACAGGCAGGATTCCACTGCTGCATATTCCACATGGTGGGCACCAGCCTTCCCACTGCAAACCCCTTGCAAGACTTTCTGGGTCATACAGGATCACAATGGTGAGTTTTCAGGGAATAGCTCTGAGGAACAGAAAGGACTTGAGCACCCATGAAACCAGACTTCATTTTTTGGAACAACTAAATTTTGTCAGCCAAGTGCAACGACCATGAACTCTTTGTGGGCAGCTGTAGCAGTGGGTGACTTTTTCCCTGTGATATCAGAATTTCCATGGAAAGAGGTGCTGGTTTACAGATCTTGTGATTGTAGTGACAGGACTGGGTGAAGACTGAGGACTAAGGAAAGAGGAAACCTGTCAGGCGGTGGTGGCAAGCACTGACAAAAAAAGGACTGACCTCTGGCTCTGGTCATCTGTGATAGAAAGTGTGATTCTGGTCCTTTACAAACTGAAATTGAATTTAAATATCTCCATCTCCCTGGTCAACTAAAGGAATCGTTTCAGGGGGATTGTAGCACAGGAAAATAGGATGAAAAATCGTTGCTTTGATTGTTGGTTTTTTTCCAAATAACTTTCTACACCTTTTTTTTTTTTCTTTCTATTTCACCTGAAATAATCTTTCTCCCTCAGCTTTACAAGTTTGCTTCCCCCCACAGCCTAAGCATTTATCCCATTGTGAGAACTGCATCTTCAAAGCAGCAGCAAACAGGTAAGATTTCTCCCTTCCTTAGTCTTCTACTGGCCTGAGCTGTGCAAAGTGCCTAAAGCTTTCCTTGAGGGCATGGATATAGGGAGAGTTCACAGATATCATCAGTTTTGCACTAGAGATCTGATGCAAGGAGAGGTTCACAGTTCTCCTCCCTGGGGGACAGCCTGCTTTATCTATGACACCACAGTTTAATATGCTCACTGTGTGCTGTGATGTTGGGCAAAAATACCCTCATAAAATAGATTAAATGCTCTGTTTTTCTCCTTCTCCCTGCTGTAGATCTCAAAACCACTGAACACTGCGTGACCTCAACCCACAGCTTGTAAGCAGAACCAATGAACTCTCATTATTCCATATAACTACCTGGTTCACCCCTTGCTCTGTGCCCTAAAACATCAATTGTATGTCCCTTTGTGCCATCCTAAGAAACACATCACTGCATCCACCTACAGATAAAGACCTCACACAGGGACTTTGAGTAGTGCTTTACTCCTACAGCAGGATCAGCACCAGCAACGAGGCAGTTCCAGGCAAGCTGGGAGACATCCTGGGTACAAGAGGTGTCACTAAGGCTTTACCGCTCCTGCACCGCAGATGCTCACCGTTTCCTTCAGTAATTTGTTAATTGGGAGGAATTTTCACTGGTGGCCGCCCCCAGTAAAGCCCGGGCTGGATTCTCCCGAGTGCCCTGTGCTGCTGAGGGACGGGGTTTGCGTTTGAGGTCGCTTGCTCCCAGCCCTTCAGCGGGAAGGAGCCACTCCAGGACAGCAGGAAATTCGCGCAGAAAACATCCACCTTCCGCGAGGGTCACAAGAGAGGGACCATCCATCCCTCTGCCTTCCGCTGCAGGTTTCCTAATCCGGCTAAAAATCCATTACGTCTCTGCCTCGCGGGGTGACAGCGGAGCAGTAACCGGGAGGCACCGGGACGGGGATGGGGACCGGGATGGGGACGGGGAGCGCGGCCGCCGGGTGCCCTCTGCCGGGATCGCCGCGCCGCTTCTCCCGGTGCCTGCCCACGCCCCGGTCAGCAGCCGCCTGCTGGGACCAGTGACAGGAGCCGAGGGAACAGCTGGAGCTGTGTCAGGGGAGGGTTAGGTTGGATCTCAGGAAAAGGTTCTTCCCCCAGAGGGTGGCTGGGCACTGAACGGGCTCCCCAGGGCACTGGTCACGGCCCCAAGGCTGCCAGAGCTCAAGGAGTGTCAGGACAACACTCTCAGGGACAGGGTGGGATTGTTGGGGTGTCCTGTGCAGGGCAAGGAGCTGGACTGTGATAATCCTTGTGGGTCCCTTCAAGCTCAGGATATTCTGTGGTCCCCCTGCACTCCCCTGCCTGCAGGAGGAGCCAGGGCCATAGAAGCTACCGAACTAGGAGGTGCAGGGTCCTGCGGGATCTCTGTCCTATAAAAAGCATTCCCCTGCTGGTTGGAGAAGTCTCCAGAGCGTCCTGTCGATGCTCTCACGTGTGCAGCATCAGCACAGGGCTCAAACAAGCACCCCCATGGGTCCCACTGAGGCAGGGCACTTCCATGAATTCCATGAATGCATTCCTGCTCGGGGTTATCTCCCTGTGCAAGGGCAGCTCCTGCCCCAGCACGATGCCAGTGGACTGTGCTGGTGTGAGCTGGTCACAAGCGGTGGGGAGGAAGGAATGCTGGCAGCTGTCAGGCAGGAATGTGATTCTAGGGATGCTTTTGAGTGCCTGGAGAGTTGTGGGGGTTTCCTACCTGACTTGAGATAACCAACATGGAGCAGTGACAGTGACCAGTGTCTGGCAGAGGGACAAATTCTCCGCTGCAGCAGGAGCTCGTGTGTCTCCCCAAAACGCAGCGGTCACACGAGCTGCTGCTGTCAGCACAGAGCGTGGGCTCTGTACATGCTGCCAATTTGTCCCTCTTCTCAAAACTTCCCTGTGAAGGTGGTGAGGCCCTGGCACAGGCTGCCCAGAGAAACTGTGGCTGCTCCATCCCTGGAAGTGTCCAAGGCCAGGTTGAACAGGGCTTGGAGCAACCTGGGATAGTGGAAGCTGTCCCTGAACATGGAAGGGAAGTGGAACAAGATGGTCTTTAAGGTCCCTTCCAACCCAATCCACTCCCTGATTCCATGATTCTGGGAGCTCCCACCACTTCCCAAAGCTGCTTAGTTTTAATCACAGAGAGGACAAGGCGTTGCACGTAAAATGTTGCTCATTCACTAGTCTACAAAAAGACAGGTGAGGCTGCACCTGAGCAGGGAATCTCCATGGAGGATGGATCTTTACATTCATGCACAGCTTGGCCTCCTGCATTAGGATGGGAATATCCTAATGAGCTCAAGTATTCTGTACAGTGTGATTAGGACTTCTGTGGTCCTTGCAGGTCCCTTCCAGCTCAGGATATTCTATGGTTCTGTTATTCTCTTGTGTTGAATTTGCACCCTGCAGCTCATAGGTGTGATCACAGAGATAAATGACAGTGATGGCTTAGCACACACAACCCTTGCTCAGGACAATCCCCTCCTCCGGACTGGTGTCCAGGAGGCTTCTGCTGCTGCCTCTCCTTTGTGCAGCAAATGAAACTCTGGTCACAATGGAAATACAGGATAATCTCACACAAACTGGTATTTTTTTCTGGATTTACACAAGTGCTGTGCTCACTATGGCACAGAAACCACACTGGCGTCACAACTCGGCTGAAAACGCACTGCCATATCCTGACATCCTGGCTGATAACCTCTAGGACACGGGATCCCCAACCCTCCAGCCACACGTCTTGAGAATCTGTGCGATGCTGAGGTGCGCCCAGGCCCTCCGGCTGGCCGACGCCGCCCCGGAAGGACACGGGTAGCAGGGCCCTGAGTGCCCAATGCCCTGTGACCGCCCTGGCCGGGTTATCCCGGCATCCCCATCCCCATCGTTCCCTCACAGCCGCCGGTGCAGCCCTCGTGGCCCGGAGCGAACTACAATTCCCATGATGCCTCGCAAAAAAAGCAAGCCTGGCGGGGCCGCGCCGCTATGCACTCTGGGATTTGTAGTTCGACGGCGCCACGCCGCCACCCACGGTCCGTAACGCTCCCCCCGTGTAGGACTCGCATCCCCGTGATGCTCCGCGCCGCGGTGACGCGTGCGGGACGCGCCGGGGGCGCGGGGCGCGGGCCATGTCGGAGANCGGCGGGGGCGGCGCGGGGGCCGCGGGGCCCGGACCCACAGACCCGGCCTCGCTGCCCCCCGGTGACCCGCAGCTCATCGCCATCATCGTGGAGCAGCTCAAGAGCCGCGGCCTCTTCGACGGCTTCCGCCGGGACTGCCTGGCCGACGTGGACACCAAGGTACGGCCGGGCCGGGGACGCCCCGCACCCGGCGGGTCCCGCACTCGGGGGCTGTTCTCTCTGTCCGCGGCGTTTCGTGGCCCCGCTGTGCCCCCCACCCGAGGCTGCTCCCGAGATGATCCCGGCTTGGAGCGATATCCACACGCCAGGGGAAGAACAGGCCCGAGAACAGGCTCAGCTTTTCATGTCCCAGCCCAGGCCTTATTAGGAAAAGAGTTTCCCATAAGAACAGTGCTACTTTTTAGCCCATATTTTCACTATTCCTGTATTTTCAATGCTCCTCTATTTCCAGTGTTCCTATATCTCCAGTATTCCTATACCTCCAGTACTCATTCCTATATTTCCAATTTTCAAACCCAAGGACTTAACTTTAACGAGACTCAGACTGTTCCAGTTCTCAGACACTAATTCTCTGACATTAATTTCTTCTCAGCCACCACATGAACCCCTGACCATTTGTTGTCCACATGAAGTTGGGTTGTTCACAGCTGCCCTGTCAAAATTCAGCACTTGTTGGATTTTGCTTTCCCCAAACCTTTTACCCTTCCAGCGATAGCCCCATCCTGGGAGCTGCAGGCATCATCCAGGGCCAGCACCGGCACAAAACCAGGTTACCTGCACAGAGCAGCTTTGTCCGGGCTGCCCAGGACAGACACTGCACCTCTGTCATCCCATCATCCCACATGCCTGTCATCCCACATGCCTGTCAGAGCCTGAAATATAAATGTCACCCTTTTTTCCTTCCCTTGCGTCCAGGATGTGGATGGTCCTGTGTCTTTATATGGGTTTGTTAGTTAAATTCCTGTTAAGTGCAATTAAGTTTCCTCAGATAAAACTCAAACAATTATCTCCTTATTCTTATGATTCTTATATATTCTTAACTTCTCTGTTAGTGCCACAGAAGCAAATAATTCCAGTTCTTTGTTAGGGATAATACTGCTCAGCCAGTTTCCTAGGAATTCTGGGATGGAGGGTTTCCAGACAACAAGAACTTTGCTTAAACAACTCCTGTCTGCACAGTTTTCATTTCACTAAGTAATACCATGACCAGACAAAAATTTAAAAACCAATCTATCCAGATATTTGAATTATTGTAACAACGCCCTGACTGTTCTGTGCCAGTTCTGTTCTCAGGCAAAACAGGATTCTCTTTGTTTGGAGAGTGAAAGGAGAGAGAATATAGACAACAGAGCAGTCTGTATGTGACAGCAGATGAATTGTGAAGGGCCCCTGGCAGAACACTGCTTTGAGGTATTTTAGCTGTTTAACTGGATTTATTTTGATTTTTTTTTT
>VXAY01005274.1:2535629-2559728 GCA_013399855.1 Oxyruncus cristatus | reverse complement strand
GGGGGAACATAAAATCACAGGTTTTCAGACCAAAACCAAAGTCCGTCCCCAAGACGCCCCTGTTTAGCCGTTTGGCACCACTTTCACCGTGGGGCTGCCGAGGAAAACGAGGGGCTGGATCAGAGCTGGTCACCCCAAAGCCCAGCTCGTCCTGCAGTGATTTTTGGGTAGGAAATAAAACATTTATCTGGTTACAAGACTCACAGACACTCAAATTTTATGTGTTTTGGGAAGCTGGTCTCCTCCACAGAAAGCAGAAGAAAAAGTGGAAGTTTGGTGGGTAAACTTAACCCAGGTCCCTGTCAGTTAAGCTGTTTTTTACAGGGGAAAAATCAAGGCAGGGTTTGATATGAGGGTTTCATGGGGAGCACTGGGCATGCAGACCCCAAGGGGATCACACGTCCCTCCCAAAGCCTCGCTGCCCAGCAGAGCTGCCTGAAGAAAGTTACAGTGGGAATTTGGGCATGAAAACAAAAAAAACACATGAATGAAGTGCTGCCACGTGTGGAAGAGCCATCTCACGTCGTGGTATCCTTAGGGACAAGTGCTAGAAAGTCTGCACCACCACAAGGAGCCCCTATGAAGTCCCTGAAAGCACCTGCATAAAGAGGCAATTGATTTCTTGGCCAGTGCTGCAGACACAAGAAATTCAGGGAAATGTGAATTTGGGTATGTTTTTAATTAAATATTAGGACCCTTTGCACTTTGTCTGTCCCAAGTGAACAGACACTTGAGAGAAGTGCTCTCTATCCCCAAGCCAGGGAAATCTTCCAAGCTCATAATTAAGAAATGTGTCCCTGAAGGATTTCCTGACCAGGATTACTCCAGGTCTAAGGACAAATCTGGGGTTTTCCTTGATTTTCAGTCATCTCATCGTTAGAAGCATTTGTGAGATGATTTGCTGCCTTGACCGTTGATCTTTCCAGAACAGACTAAAACATCCTGATCTGTCCCTCTCAAGCTCCGTTCCTTCTGTTATGCCTGAAAGGAAAACCTCTCCCAGCCAGAACTGTTTTACTCTGGAGGCTTCAGGATTTTGAAGGGAGCAGCTCTGAGAAGCACAGTAGGAGAGATGACAGAGCTGCCTTTGAATTTAGCTGTGATGAATAATTTGTAATTTCTGTAGATGTAATATGTATGACATCCCTTTACCTCTGTGAGAGCTTTCGACTTGACTGCAAAGAGCAAAATCAAAGGGATACTAATGAAACTGAAGCGAAGGCAGAGCTCAAATACCAACCTGCAGGACACCAAGTCACTGGGAGTTACTGGAAAGTGATCAATGGAGAATAATCCCAGCCAAACCAGCAGTTCAGACTTCTGCAAGCATTAACCCAGGGCAGTTGCAATGTGAGAGCCCATCCAAGAGAAATAAAGGCATGGAAATAATGTTCTCGGGGACTGGAAAAGGGTTCCAAAAGAAACAAGTTTATGAGATACTGGATCATAATAGTAATTAAATTGCTCTCACTGAAAAGCAGTCGATACATAGCAAAGAATTGGTCAAAACCTATAGAACTTTAACCAGAAATAAAGGGAAAGCCTTTTATCAGTATCAGTGGAGGTAAAAAAGTCTGAAAGGGCACAGATACCCTTAAACAAGGTTCTTCAGAAAAAGGTCTGAGGAATATGAGGAGGAGGAGAGAGAAGATGAGAAGATTTAAACTGCCCATGTGGCAGCAGCACCTTGCCTGAGCCGCAAGAGGCACACGGTGGGGTTGTTTGGGTGTCCTGTGCAGGGCCAGGAGTTGGACTTCAATGATCCTTGTGGATCCCTTCCAGTTCAGGATATTCTGTGATTCCAGGATTCAAAGATTCACTCTGCTCACATCCAGCACTGTCCACCAGCAGCCTCACTCTGCAAGATAACAAATATTAACACTGCTGACACCATATCATCCTAAAGATCTGGATGTCCTTTATACAAAAAAATCAGACGCAATAAAGTGGCAGTAAAGTTTCAGAATGTCTTAAAAGTTCTAGGAGTCCTGAGCGTTTTATTAGGTGAACTAGCAATTCTGCAGTTAAAATTGCTTTTGGGTTTTGCTGTTCAATTGTATTTTTCCACATTGCTTTGAGCTTTCAAGATGTTAAAGAGTTCAGCCTGCAATGCGCTTTGGGCTGCAGGCAGGGAATGCATTTGTAAAACATTACATGCCACTTCTGCAGAAAATGGGAGTCCTCCCCATCAGCCACGCTCTCTCATTTCTAGCAGAAGATGGTAATAAGCATAAAAGAAGAACAAAATCTAACTACTGGGAATTTAAACAATCAGAAATTAAATGATGACAGCGATTATGACAGCTCAATACTTGGTAACACCTTCACCTTTCCCAGATGTCAGAGGATAAGCTATTTTTACTGAAAAGAGTTGGTAGAAACTGGAGCTTATTTGGACATCTGCAGCAGAAATTGATTTAAAGTGATTTGAGCTTTGAAAGTGGGGTTGGGAGGCAACTCATTGGGCTTTATTTTTCTGGAAAAGGGGACAGACCACTTCACATTCTTGGTGCAGGATCAGTCTCTTCACTGCAATGCCTGTCAGTCACATTTAAATATGTACAATATTTATTTTTTTTCCTCTCTGGATCTAAACATTTGATAGGCTTTGATTTTAGACTTTGGCACTGGGCAAGATGAAGGTGTTGCTTCCTCCTTTCGGGCACATCAAGGCTGACATTTTTTTTCCCCCCAAGCTTTTTTTCTTGCTCCGTCCGGGGCAGAGAAAACTATTCCCTAATTCACCACATCATCTCCCTGTCCCACTTCCACCCCAAGCCAAGTTTCATCTCCCACCACCACAGTCCTTCCACTGGCCATGGCGATGCACCAGTGCTGGCCTGAGCCCGGCTCAGGTTTGTTCACCCGTCGGCTCCATCGTTCCCACTCCAGCCCTGTGCTCAGCCGTGGCTGAACTCTCCGTTCTCCCCGTCCTCCTGCTGAGTCTGCCTGGGCAGGAGCACGTCAGCTCCATGTGCCAGAAGCACTTGATCCATTGTAATATTAAGTTTCATGCTGCAGCCTTCAGTTATGTGACCCGGAATGTTTGACCTGATGTCAGAGGGGGCCTCGGGCTACGCAGATATTTCCCCGGGGCACCCTGCCCTCTTTCTACCGAAGGAATCTGATCCACCAACAGGAAAAGAATAAGAATTTTCAGCTGTCCCATCCCCTGTGAAACAGTCTGTGCTACATGTGTCTAATGTAAGGTGCTCCTTATCCACTCGCTTTCTCCTCTTTTCCTCTCTAGGTAATAACCCTGCTCCAATAGCCCTGTAAGAAACATGTATTTTTCTTTTTCCATAGCATCTTTTACAGCCAACACCCCACATGGGCTCCTGCCTTGCAAGGTGCTAAGAAGCTGACAGCCCTGTTATCCACAGAAATCCAGGCTGGCCAAAAGCGTGGAGTGTTTTGCAGAATCAAACAGCATTTCTGGGATTCAGTTCCTCCCTCATGGAAATCCAGACACCTCTGCGAGCAGTGACTGTCCCCTCGGCATTCCCTTCAGCATCCTGAAGAGAACTACATGTGAAACAGGGAGATTATTCCTGATACCAAAACTCACGGCAGTTGGGAGTTGATCCCCCCTCCCGTGTCTGTCATCCTTGTGTTTTCTAACTGACTACAAAAGGCAAAGTCCAGAGCTCCACTGGAACTAGGACAGGCTACAAACCTTTTGTGTAGGAAAATGCCTTGCAAGTTTATTTTCCTACCACCTACTATTTTTCAAGCATGGGATGACTTTTAAATTACCAAAGGGTCTTGGAAATAAAGGAAGGTATCTGGATATGGAATTATTACTGCTATTATTTAAAGAGCAGCATAGAAAAGAGGTTAGTTTTTTTTCAGGCTTTAGCAGCTCAGAGGTGGAAAACCCTCTCAGAGTTTTTGCAGATGCCAAAATAGGCCTGCATTCTGCAAAATGTCACCCTTGAATGGGCTTTTGCCTCTAAATGACACAGATTTCACAGATGCCTGGTCTGTCTTCCCGGAGCCCGCTGTGCAGGGACAAGTCTCAACGTGGCTGTTGCTGGGCTGTAGATGCAGATGTGCCAAACATTCACATGTTGCTGATGGAAGAGTAATTTTCTGGCTATTAACAGGTGCGAGTGTCAGCCAGAAGTTGTTTGATCTGGCTCATTTGTCCACATGGCATCTAGAAACTGCTTCATTAGGCCAGAAGTATACGAAAGAAAAGCACAGACTCAGCACTGAGGATGGACTCGGGATCTCCTCTGTTCTGATTCCAGCTGGGATGCTGTGCTTCACCTGGGGTACCACTTGTTAACTCCCTACGTCCATTACCTCAACTTTTTAAACAGAAAAAGCAGCAACAACCTTCCCCCCGAAGTCACTTCTTTGAAAGTTAAGGTTTGAAGAATGCTCTGAAGATTAAATCCAGCCCCAACGCACATCCAGACCCATCACAGTTGCTTAAAACTGAATGACATAATGGAGATAAGTGCAGCCATGGAGTCATTTGGAAAGCCCAGACAATGACCACGTCAATCAGAGCTGCTTCCTAAGGCAGACATCTAAATAAATGCTAATGAAGTCATTTCTACAACGCCCCCAACCAATGGGGGCTGCAGTGCTTAGAAGTAACAACAGCCGAGAACAGACTGTCCGTTAAAAAACAAAACAGAACATTGAAAAGCCGAAAAAGAAAGCAACAGTTTGTGCATTTCAGAGCTCTGAGAAACACTGTACCTTTGAGCCAGGCTTTTGTTCAAGGGAAGGCTTTTCCCTTTCAGCCCTCCCTTACTTTCACTGCCCGCTTTATCATTCATGCTTTTCGCTTGCCACATACCCAGATGCTACAAAAAAGGGCAGACTGTGGGCCCAGCTGAAGTGTCCTGACATCAAAAGGCTCCCATTGACTTTAACGGACATTTAACCAACCCTCTATAAATCACTGGAAGTCAGTGATTAAACAGACAGCCCCTTCTGAATAGAGCAGAGACTAACAGAACGCCCCTGAAATTTAGCTCCTCTGTTAACTCCAACCCTGCATGCCTGGGGGCACGTCTACGCTGCTTTATCTCACAACCTCCATGCTGAGAGAGCTGCAAAGAGAAGGAGAGGGAGGTTCTCTCCCAGCCAGTGGAGAACTTCTGTAATTGTAGCCCTATTTGGGATGTTATACGGGGAGTTGAGAGCGTCCCAAAGCACTGCCAACCGTTTGATTCCCAGATCCTGATGTCAGACCAAGTACTGCACTAGAGAGGGCATCTGGAAGGTAGTGGATGTCTTTAGACAACCCAGGGTGGAAGTTCATTTGAGGTCCACGACACACACTCAGAATCCTGAACCTCCTTTGTTAACACCAGTAACTGATTGACCAGCTGGGACTTTGCCAGCGCTGCAGGTGCACTGGTGTGCTCACTGAGGGAGCCCTTCCAGCTCACGGAGTCGTTCCAGCACGTGCCTCACTCCGGTACCTCAGGTCCTCACATGGAAATTTGTTGCGTCTGCACGACAGCCCTGACGCAGCTCATCGACTTGGGGGTGAAATGTAACTGAGGTCGTGCCTTCTGTGCGTATTTGACCGTGTCATCTGCCCAAGAAGTCACTGCCCTCCCAAACACCCCCCTCCTCTAAGCAGGGACAACCATCTCTCGCCCGTCAGTTAACACAGTCACCAGTTCCCCCTGCACAAAGCAGCCCTGGGCTGACAGGTTTGATGATCTGCAGATGATGTTCAGCCTTGACTCATAAGCCAGATATCTCCTGGAAATTTTATATCACTGAGAAGCCAAAGTGCTCAGCTCATTAATGGGACACATCTCTATGCCTGACCCCAGGCCACTTCCTGAGTTACTGCTTTTTATACTCACAGATAAAGCATTTTTTTTTAAAAAAAAAAAAGGTGAGTCCTGAAAATATATATCTCAAATATGTTGTTTTGAAGAAAAAGAAATCCCCCAAATTAATTCATCCAAAAAAAAAAAAAAAAGGGAAAAAGCTGCTGCCCCATGTTACAGCGGCTGGGGTTGTGCTTGGTGTACCTGCCCCTCGGCATTTCTGTGCTGCCAGGTCATTCCCTTGAGCCTCCTGGCAACTGGGAGAACCAGCAGCAGCCCCAGAGTACTCTTGGAACTACACCAGTGCTGGAATAGCCCTGGGATCAAGGTGGCTCCAATCGCAAATTTTTTGCAAGCTCTGCAACCCCCCCAGTCTGACTGCATTTGTCAGCGCTAATTTGGCCCTTCAGTGGATGACAACAGTTCCTAGTGTTTGCACTACTCTTTCACACTTCCCAAACAGCTTTGGTTTGCAAAGAGCAAAGGGGGAAAGCCAGGTTCTAGCATTAAGGCCCAGGTCTAGGGTGAATCACTGAAGTTCCCATCAAGAAAGAAGAGCCAAAACCTCATGGAGACTTGGTGAGAACCAAAACTCACATCCAGAGTAAGCTGGCTTGTTTTGAAAGCATTTCTGCCAGCTATAAAATTTTGCAAAATGTCCCACATATGTTTTTTTACTCTTCTCCAAGACCTGAAATTTTGGCATTGGCTTTTAAACGTATTATTAGCCCAGCCAGAGTCTTCTATGAGGTTTAACGGATGCACCACACTCGGCATTTGCCTCAGTAAAAGTCACATCCTAAAAGCAGCACCAGCTCTACCCAGTAATGAGTTTTACACCTTGGGCAGGCCGGTTCTTGGCCCTATCCCTCTGAAGAACCCCAGTCTACCCCTCAGACCAGTTTTGGTCTTCCCAGTGTGGACACTTTTGTTGAGTTTCACCACTGGCAGTGGCTGCTCCTGTTTCCCTGCTCACCCACATCTCCCGGTGCTCCCAAGGTCCTTTCCTGCCCTTGCTGTGTCCTGCAGCACGTCTGAGTGACCCAAAACTCTTCTTTCCCATCACGTCCGTACCTCTAGATGGCTGTCCAGCACGGCAGCCAGAGCCAGCCCAGACACTGTGACGGGGCTGTGAGAGATTAGGTCGGTATTAGATTTCAGTCTTCCAGACGTTCATATGAAGCAGCTCCTTCCGCTTTAACTACTTTCCTTTCAAATTTCTCAGCCAAGGGCTGTGTCCAGACTGTGACCAATACACTGCTGCACAGACTGAATGCAGTGGCTCAGAAAGAAGCCTCATTCACAGCTGAGGTTCATGCACAGAGCAGCACAGCCACGTCTGTCGTGTCACCCACAAGTGTAGCCCACAGCTAGTTTTCTTTTGTACAAGATTTCATGCCCCTGTCTTCAGCCAAAAAGCTGTTGAACAAGTTCACACTGTCATTCCAAGTCCTCTTCATGCTTTCTAAGTAGTCCTGATTGCCAGAGCCATGAGTTTTCAAGTCAAGATGATTCTTTACCTATTTTTTCTTTATTCTCTTTTTTTTTTTTTACAGTATATCCACATTTTTTTACATTCACTTTACATTTCTTTCTTATTCAGATTGATTTTGTCTTATCCCACCACGTCTGTCTCCTCATCACCCTTTGCAGTGCCTCTCCCAGTTCAGTACTTGCTGGAAATTCAGTTATTGTGCTGCTTGCCCATCTCTTCTGCACCACTAACAGAGATGACAAACAAAATTAGGTCTAATGTTTTAAAACTAAAACATGAAGAAAACTGACCTCTCAACTCAAATCCCATGATTTGCCTTATTGTCTGAAGTTGCTAAAACAAAAAAAAGACTCCAGCAAAACAACTTTTGTTATTCTTCAGGAAAATTCCTAAAGAACAAGTATTTTCCAGTTCTATTTCTATTTTTTCCTTGAAATCGGTGAACTTCTTTAAAAAGGAACATTTGTGGAGGGGGGGGGAATTCTTTAAAAATTACCTTTTTGGGGTCTAAAAGCCATTTCTCCTGTTATTAAAAAAACCAGTAAAGCATTCCTCCAGTAAGTGAGACGCCATCTTTCTCAGCCTAAGAGGTACAGCAGCTTGCCAAAGGGTACAAGCGGATTCCTGTCTGAAGTGACGCAGGGGACACGAAGGAAACCTGCAAACCAAAAAATCCAGTGTGCAGCTCCTGTTCCCAGCCCAGTGCCACACGTTGCTGCCCACCAGCAACAGCCAAGCTCTGTGCGCTTCTGAGGGAAGGGGGAAGTAGTTAGTGGTTGGACTCGATGATCTCAGAGGTCTTCCACAACTTTGATGATTCTGTGATTCTCTGAATGCAGTAGAGACCCCAGAGTATCCCTTCTGGTGGAGGATCCAACAGACCCCTTGAGCTGCCAACCATCAGGGTGACTCTTCCAAGGAGAGTGGGACCCAGCGAAGACCCAACAGAGATGTGCCACCTGCAGTGACCCTGAGCTCCACTCTCTCCCACCAACCTGAAAATCTTTCACAGAATCACAGAATCAATTGGGTTGGAAAAGACCTCCAAGATCATCGAGTCCAACCTGTGACCCACCCCCACCTTGTCAACCAGACAAGAGCACTGAGTGCCACATCCAGTCGCTCCTTGAACCCCTCCAGTGATGGGACTCCACCAGCCCATTGCAGTGCTTGACAACCCTTTCCAGGAAGAAATTCTTCCTGATGTCCAAACTGAACCACCCTTGGTGCAACTCAGGTCAATCCTGACACCTTTTCCTGGGGTGGAGGGGAATGGCCAGAGACTGCACTCACACAGGGCACGAGTTTGTCAGACACAGCCATTGATTTACTACTGTTTTGTCTGCCATCCTCTCTCTGCTGCAGAAAGGCAGACACCACATCAGAAAACTTTTGTTCAGTGAGGATGAATTCTCTGCAGCTGTACACAAGCAGCTTTTTCCCTAAGGATTCAGGTGATAAAGCAAGGAGGGATAAAGCAAGAATGTGGCTCAGGCACTGCCAATGTGGCAACCTCCAAGCCTTTCCCTTGCCCATTGAGCGCTGTTTGTTCTGCTGGGTAATCAAAGCAAACAGCATAGAAATGTGCAGCAATGAGGGCAGCTCTAACATTATGGCTGGGATTTGGGAATAGCAAATCTTCCTGTGAGTATCTGCAACAGCTCCTGTGCTCCACTCAGACGCTGCCGCTCACATCCAGCGCTCAGCTATTCCGAGTGAGCGCCCGCAGGCACAGCTGGCTTCACTCCTCCCCTTCCAAAACTGCAGCTCTGTGGTGTTCAGGAAACACAAAACGAGGGACTTCTCTTGCAACTTTTCCCGGTATTTTCCACAGTGGGTGAAAAATGGGCCCAGCTTCTCTGCAGGTCCTTGCAAGCTCAGCCCAGCTCCAGATGACACAGTCCGGTCCCAGAGAAGCACGGCACATCCCTAATTTCGGGAGCACTGCAGAACATCAGGCGGATAATACGCGTTGTTCTTTCCCAGTGCCAAGGGGAAGTGGTCGCACTGTGATTTATCTGATGATGGAAGAGAGACACGCTTGGGAAGGTTCCTGAGCAGAGCCTTTCTGTCTGAGCAGAGCGGCAGAGCTCGAGCAAAGGGCAGCACAGGGGGTGCACAATCGGCCCCGAGGTTTGTGTACCTTTGGGTATTTTTAAATTGGGAGCAGCTGCTGGCAAACTAGCAGGGATGTTTTATAGCTTGCTGACAATGCCAGATTTTGCAGATATTAGAGTCTGCACTGAGTGGCATCTCTAGAGTATTCTGTTTTTACAAGCGTTTCCCAACACACCACCAGGAATGCACAAGAAATGCTCACATTTATGCCATCAGGGATCAGGGATTGTTTGTCCCCTTCCACAGTTGGCCCAGACGTGCTCCCTGCACTGCAACCAGCCCATGGGCACGAGCTTGGCAGGGAAGGGCTGATGTCTTTCTTCACTGGGGGTTTAATGGTTGGTTCGGGACACCGGCAGCGCATCTGTTGTCAGACGTGGTACTCCCTCACTTGAGAAGCTATTTGTCTCATCAAGGGACAGTTTGCTTGTTTAGAAAAGGAGATTATAATATTTATTTCCCAGCAGAGATGCAAAGCCTCAATCATTACTTAAGCAACTGAAGGTTTTTAGCTGGATGAGGCTAAATAAGTGTAAAATTATAGAGGGGATTAAGACAGATTAAGAGGTGCCTGTTAGTCAGAAATGAATCCTGGTGGGCTGGGAGTTTTTCCAAGAGGCTAAACGTGACTTGCAGCACCACAAAGCAAGTATCTTGTGCTACTGTAGCACTCATTGTGCTTGGAGTCAGCACCTCCAGCAACGCCTTGGAGATCTGCTGCCTGCCCTGCTGCTCATGGGTCCATACCCGATGACAGCCTCAGGATCCACACTCAGCTGCCTCTGAAAGTGAGACCTCCTCAGTCCCTGCACCTGGCTGAAGGGTTTCACTCAAGCAATTGGGGACATGCCTCAATCCCTGCTCACTATCGGGTCTGGCACTGCCCAGAAAGATCCCCTTCAGCAGCTTCATTGCCCACAGGTCTTTACCGTGGATCTACCACCTCCACACCTCACAGGACTGGATTTTTTTAAACAGAAGTTATCATTCTGAGAAAAAAGAGGCATGACATCCCTTCTCTGTGTGTTGTCACAATGGTGTTGCTACATCCCCTTAAAGGGGTGGTGTGCAAATGCATAAGTACATTTTACCAATACAATTTTTTGTTCTTTAACTCATCTTAGGAGGTTTGGACAGGGATCTCAGGGGTTGTCTGTTCCATTAGGAAAAGATAATGCAACCTTTTACCCATCACAAAGCCCCAGTACCATATTTCTTGGACCTCACATGTCTCAAGGGTGGCAACAAATCAGAAAGTGCAAAGACTGTGCACACTACCAGGCAATAATATTTCTTTAAAAGAAAACAACCTCAGCATTTTATTTTCTTTCCCTCAATTTGCTTGAAAATTGCACAACAGAAAATTATTTCAGACCAGATAACACACAAGCTGCAGTTTCAAACTGCAAAACAGCACTGGATTACCTATGGATTAAATGTTAAAAAGGATGCCTTGCTTATTTTTTGAAAGAATAGGGAAAAATATGATGCTTTACAATATTTTTGAGGTCCTGGGACTTCTGGTTGTGTAACAACCAAAACTGCTCTTGAGTCATTATACCCTCCTCTTGTTAAGTTCTCATTTGTTTTCACACATATGACATATCAGCTTCCTACATCAGTGGGTAGGAAGATCATACCTGATTTATAATCCTTTATAATACTGCTTCTCCTTCCCTCAAATAATTTCTTCCAAAAAAAACCTTTCAGGTAATCAGTCAGCCCACAGAACTAAAGAGAATCGCTGTCTCCTGACAATGACATATTGCCTGTATTTTAAGAATTCTAAAAAAAATCAGAGAGTATATTTACTGAACTGATCTGTACCTGGAATCCTCCTCTTAATTCTGCAAAGGCACATGGAGCCTGTGCTGAACAGAAACCCAACAACATGAAGTGAGATTCAGAATAAAAGGCAATTTTTTTCTAGTTTTTAGAAGAAACTGAATGGTGGCACTCAAAGACCACTCCTCCCACCCAAAGACTCTTCATGTAGCTTTGCTCACGAAAAAGTTGTTTGCCTTTGGGATGAGATTCAGGACCTAGGATGGATGCAGCATTCTCCACGTGAAAGAAAGCATCCACAGAGCATGGGAACTGATGATGAGAGAAGCAAAAAGCAGGAGAGATCCCAAAGACACAAGAGCCTGAACAGCAGCAGCTGTAAATATCTGCCTTCCTCCTCTCCTGGTTTCTGCTGTTCTTGAATAAAAATGTAAGGGATTTTTTTGGGGTCAGTCTTAGAAAGAAAGAGGTTAGCACTTGGTTTTCAGGAGGCAGAGATGTTTGCAGCTCAGCAGCTCTGAGTGGCCACAATCCCACACTAGGACTTGTGATCCCTGTGGATCTCCTGCTCCTCCTCCCCTCAATTGCTCGGCGCTGCACAGTCCCTGTCCTTGAAGGGGTGTTTATCACAGCCTGGCATTTGAGATGCAACTAGTTGCTCCTTTTTCATTCTTAAACACTTGAAATGTAAGCCTTGAATCTCCTTAATGCAACAGCCATGTTTCTGTCTGGAATTATGGAGCTGGGAGCGATGGGATGGGCATAAGGATAGGGCACAGCTGGCCAAGCTGTCTCAGGCTCTCCCAGAGACTCCTTCTCACCAGGCCATCTCTCAGAAACACACCGAATGACTGAAGTGACTGGAGCAACCCGGGAGCTGGACGCTGCCCTGTAGTTGTCCCTCTCTGAGCTATCCAAGAGCCACAGTGTGACTGCCCCTCCCACCCAAGAGCAGGGTAAAACCAAGAGCTTCCTTGCTCCGTGACAACACGATGTGCTGGCAGGGAGACACAGCTCCGGGTGGGCTCCAGACCAGCTTGCAGGTGGGCACTGAACGGGCTTGGGAGCCCTGTCAGCTCCCAACGACTGTGTCCTGAGGTTCTGCTCAGTGCCAGGACAGCCCATGACAAGGGTTTATCCAGGACAAACGGGAATTTATGCCAACAGAAACTGAACCCAGGTCAGAAAGGAGGGGTCCCCCTTGTCTGTAACACCCAGCACAGCCAGGGATGTTTTCTCTGTAAGGAGATCCCCTGACTGTAGCAAGGGGACTCTGTTAGCAGTAACCAGACTCACGTCCCTCCAGCTTCCCCTTCTCCCTTTCCGATACAAGGGATCCCTTCTCACCCTAAAGAAGCCCAGCACTGCACAGTCCTATTCTCAGTACCAGCCATTCCCACCCAGAAAGGGCTACTGCTTTCAAGATCTAGAAACATCATCCCCTTTCTTCTCTCCATAGCTCCCTTCCAACTCCCTAAGGATTCTCCTGATTTTATCCAGAAGAAAACATGGTTTAAATAAGTGCTCCCAGCCAAAATCTGTATTTTTTGACATAACAGGTACTAAATTAAAACTCTCCAAGCTGTTGTACAGGTGCATACTCCTCAAGAAATCAGATAATCAGGTCATGTTTTTCATTAAACAACCCACAGTATGAATACCAATATGTGCTATTAACTTGGTGCTCCACACCCCTTTCCTTATCTTGGAAATAGCCTATGACTGTAATTGTAAATTTAAAGGGAAGGCTTAGAAGTGGTGAAGTTGACATAGAGGCTGATAGGCTAGTATAGAAATTGGGAAAATAAGAGCTTAAAACTACTGCTGTATCTCTCCCACAACCGGAGAGAAGCAGCAGGTGAGTCAGAATCAGCCATCTAATGAGTCTCATTTGATCCTTTTTCTTACCTGTTTGGGTGACTTCACATAATTTCTCTGTCTCATGCATATATATTTTTTCCCTCTGATAACCTCCTCAGGCTAGTCCAAAAGCGTCCATTTAGATGTCCCTTGAAAAAAGCAAATTGACTGACTCGCAGCTGTTTTATGCATAAGGGTCATACACAAATACATATTTACAGCATTAACCCTTTTTGCCAAGCACAGCATTCCTTCCAGGATAGGACAGCACATCTACAGGTGCTTGCCTGTCCTTCAGCTGTGTTAAAACCTGCTGTTTGTGCTTCCCAAGCAAACCAGACTATTCTCTGCTGCAGCCCTGAGCTCATGGTTGCCAATCCTTCTGCAAAACTTAGAGTCACCGTTTTACATCACACAGAACTAACGCTGATGGCCCAAACTTCACAAGTCTTGGAGCAGACTCATGTTCCCTCTGGTTCTTCTTAATCCCAGATCAAAAAGGAGTGTGAAGAAAGAAAAGCGCCTCATCCCTAAACTTCAGTAAGTCCCAAAACTGTGGAGCAAAGTTCCAGCATCCTCAGAGGTCTCATCCTGACACTGAAAGCGTGTAAGTGCTTTCACCCCGGAACTGTTCAAGGCCAGGTTGGACAGGGCTTGGAGCAACCTGGTCTAGTGGAAGGTGTCCCTGCCCATGGCAGGGGGTCGGAATGGGATGATCTTTCAGGTGCCTTCCAACCCAGACCATGCTGTGATTCTAAGAGGCAGGAGGGGACCCCACAGAGCACTGGGGGTATGTCTGGAGCGCCACAGTTGGCTGCTGCTTCCTTTCTGCCTTGGTGGCACAGACCAGCACATCCTGTTGTCTGCTGGGACCACAGAAATATTCATCCCACCACACAGCACATCCCAGCTGGATCCCGAAGCCACTTCTCCCACTCCATGCTGGCTTTGGAAGTTGCCAGTGAAATAGAGTTAAAAACAAACTTATGCCACCCAATAAGAGAAAATTAACAATTTCCCCAAGGAGATGGCTCAGAGGGAACCCGGCATTGTGTAGATAATAGGGAGAAACAAATGGCAAACCATATTTTAGCCCATAACATCCATTTCAAGGCGGGCCCAGCATTTACACTGGCTCACATCAACCTCCCTTTGGCACTTGGCAGTAAATAAGAAGCAACTGCAACAGCCCTGTGCCCTTTCCAATGCAGAGCTGGATCACTATGTACTAGGGGAACTGTGCCACCCATTGCCAGCTAATCCAGCTTCAAGGGCCCTACAAGGAAGAACCCCTATGAAGTAATGAGAACCTTGTAGTAAACATGAGGCTCTTTTCTAAAGGGGCATTTATACTCTGAGGGGAAGCAGGAAAACACACATGGGACCACTAGAAGCTGCGTGCTGCCTGCTTGGTACTTTGAGTTCTATTTTCACATTTTTATAATTATCCCATAATGCATAATGTGACACACACCAGGAGACGTCAGCTCCGTGCAGAGCCAAACCGAGCACGGGCAGGCACTGCGTGATCCCCACAGGGCCGGCCCAGCCCTGAGCTGCCCCTGCTGGCCCCATCCCAGGAACACCAGCCGTGTGTCCCTGCTCCCCCGTGCCACCTTCCCAGAGGCAGCACAGCCCTGCCCGGTGCAAAGCTGCTCCTGCCCCCACAACTGCACTTGTCTGCAGGGGATAAACCCCTCAGACTGCTTCCAGCGGGTTTAAATGAGGAGTCAGAGCCCGCAGTGGGTCACAGCCTCTCTTGGACGTTCACCAGCCCACAGAGTCAGGTTTCCAAGCCAGGCACGTGTGCTCTGAGCAATCTGAATTGAGAAAGTCCAAACACAGTTGGCCTCGAGGTGCCCTGTAGGGTCTGGCCAGCACCCTGTCCTGGCAGGACACCCGTACCCTGATTTTATGCCTGTCTGCAGGGCACACCAGCCCTGTGAAATCCCCAAGATGACAATTCTCCTTATGGGAGACACGGGATAAGGGAATTTTATCACAGAAACCCTTTACAAAACTTTTCAATCAGGTCTTCTGGCTCCCTCTCCTGAGGGTCCCCTCCCCAGGGCACCCATCTGGCTCCACGTTCCCCCATTCAGGGATCTTCTGTTCTCCAGTCCCTCTACCCACAGTCCCTTCTCCCAGTTCAGACACCATCCTTGGCAAGCCCTTTGCTCTGCTGCAGGACAGGCCAGCAGCTCTCTCTGAGATCAGTGGTTTCCTCGAGACACCATGAGACTGGGACTTCATGAATCCTGGGAGGTGTTCTCTGGGCTCATGACAGAGTATGAAGGCTCCCACTCCATGGAGTACCTGTGGTCTGCTCCTCCCCAGACTGACGAGGCACCTGCTTTGGCTCCAGCATCCTGACACAGGCACGTTCCTATTGTCAGGTTCACTCACACAACAGTTTTTTCTTATTAAAGGACACACACAGGTTTTTCATCCTCACACTTGATCACAAGAAGTCAACCTTTGCTCAGCTATCAGAACCAGTTGGCTGAACCTCCCTCTGTAAAAGCAAAGCCTGCAGCAGCGTGCACTCTAGTTGAGCCATGACTGGCACAAGGCAGTAACACTGAGAGATTTTTGCAGCAGGTCCTGTTGAGAAGAACAGAAATTATCCCAAAGAGAGCTTTCTCCTGCATGAAAATATGTTGGTTTCTTCAGAACCAAAAGGTTTTATTCTCCCTCCCCACCCTGACCTACAAGACACTTTCCCAAGCCAGACAAATTTAGAGTGCCCTAATGCTGTGGAGCAAGGATGAACAAGAGGGAGGAATAAACTATCTTTTTTCCCTCCTGTAGGAAAGTATTATCCAAGTAACCAGCTGCACTGGTGGAGGGTAGCGGGGGGGACTCTTCCAGAAGCACTGGCACGCTCTGCCGTTCCTAGACTAAATAGATTGTTGGGCTTCTCCATCCAATGCTGCTTTACAGGAAAGCTGTACAAAGTAAATATATTCCTTCCAAGGCCAAACCCCTTCTCGTGCCAACTCCCAGCTCAGAGCAGATGTCCGTGGTTGGCTGCAAAGCCCCCGAGGAGCAGGGGGTCTGCACTGCCCAGGTGTCCCCAGCTGTGCGGGCTGGGGGCAGCTGGAGGGGGCTGGTGGTGTCAGACAGCAGCGCATTAATGAACTGAGAACCTCCAGAGGAAATTCCTCGCCGAGGACATGGGAGTGCAACCACCACGCAGTCAGGGGCATTTCAGTCACTTAGTGTGAAGCCAAAGAGTTGCTGCGTAAGCTTGGGTAAGCGGCTCAGATTTTCAAGAGGCAGAGCGGAGCAGCACAGCAGGTCTCTGAAGAAAACTGCTCTGCTACCAGCTCCGGGAGGGAGTGTCCTTTGTCAGACAGAGAGAGAAAACGTGATTTATTATTAGAGGTACGTTAGAGAAGGAAATGGGATTCAGCACTGCTGAGGTTGTTTCTAAGCCTGACGCAGGAAAAACTCAGGGCTGAGTAAGGACCCCTCCTCCTGCACCAGGGGTTCCTAAGCCTCACGTAGGAACTCGAAGTTCCTCCACCACAGTGTCAGTAAAGTGCTGGGCACTGTCCAGAGATGCAGCATAAGCATCAGTCTCTCACTTCAGGGAACCCAAGATTTCATGTGATGCCAAGTGGGGAGTGAATTATAATAAATCCATCATGACGCAGATGAAACAAGAGGATAGTTCATTCACAGGACACATACACAGGAAAAGCCAGCAGTCTGTACACCCATCTCTTTTTTGCTGCTTTTAAGAAAACTTGCAGCGTCAGGCAAAACTGGAGCTTTAACCCAAGAAACTGCCTTTAAAAAAAAAATTCTGCCTGCATCTGAACTCTGCCTGCATCTGGTGGCTGAGAACATTGCCAAGGCCTTAACCCTGTGATATTAACAGAAAGAGATATTGATGAGTGTCCCTCCGGCGAAGGAAACCAAATGGTGTTTTTAACTTCAGTGGATTCTTTACAGATTTTCAATTCCTTAGCAAGGCTGTTGCTCCAGACTGGGATGTAATTGAGATGCATTATCCACTCGCTCAAAAACTTTCCCAGGAACACATGTGTGCACACACAGACCGTGCATTCAGCTATAAATACATCCTGTACCTGCACAGGCATTAAGCTGCTGTTCATGGGCTGTCTGGAGGTTTCCGCTGCCAGCCCGGCTGCTCAGTCAGTCGAGGCACTCAGCACTGCCAGCTCAACGTGACAAACACGGCAAACACAGAAACCCGGCTCATCACTGCTGGGTATCTGACCACAGATACCACAAAGAGGGTCTTTTAAGGACCAGGCCCCATGAAAGACAAAGATTTTGGGTGTTTTCACCCCAAAAGGGATGGTGAATCTCTTTAACTCTTCTACAGACAGGAGCAGCAACGTGCTGATAAACCACTCACCCCACCTCTTCATCTCGTGCTGTCTGCTCACTGGAACAAGCCACTGTCTGTGCCCAGCACGGCAGAAAATCTCCCTCCAAAATCTTCCAACCTCCTTTATTATACTAATCTTGACAGAAAGCCAAATTCCATCAGAATAGACTGATCCTATTCATAGGATAGCATCTATCATTGGGATGAAGAAAGCATGTCCTTGAAGGATTTCAATGGCATAATACCATTGATCTCAGCGCACCTTAGCTCTGAAAGGCTGGGATGCTCTCCACATGCAGCTTCTGGAATTCTGATTATCTGCAGGTCTTAAAGCACAAACCTCACTCAAAAAAGGGGGTTCTATCCAAGCAGGGGTTTCTTGCAGATTAGAGGTGAGTATGGTCAGCTACACTGAAAATTTTTCAACATGTTATTAAAGAACAGCTCTAGTCTTTCTTTTAGCCTGGGAGTATGAATGGGGTACATTATAGGTCTTTAGTAAGAGGCTGAGGGAGGTGTAAACACACCTCTTTAGAGTCCTACATGAAGCTAAGAAAAATCATATCCTCCTCTTATGAAAAACAGAGTGAAGCACAAAATGTGCTATCTCAGAAGGAATGATTCATCAATGAATCCCGAAGCACTTTAAGAGAGTTCAGCATGTACACCAACAGCATCCACCTCTGTCTACCTGCAGCAGGGAGAATTAATACACAGAAAGGGAAACTGAGGCACAAAGATCTTGGGATTAATGACTGAAAACATAATCCTGTAACCAAACCAGTATGGCAACCTACCCACTCCAAAAACACAGACCTACCCCAGTCCAAAAACACAGACCTGCCTCACTTCAACCTCACGGCTGATTTCCCTCAACCTCGAGCACAGTGGAGCCTGTGGGACACAGCTGAGCAATTCAGACCATATACCCCAGACGGTAATAATACTTCTACCCATTAATTAGGTGCATTTGTTACTGGAAATGACGGTAAAGTGATTCAAGTTGGTGAAATAACAAAATAAACCCTCTGAAATCAAGAGCTGCTTGCCCAACCCTCACTTGTGCAGCGTGAGCACTGCAGATGCCGTGCCCGGCGGTCTGGCAAAGGTCAGCTCTGTGGTGAAATGCCCCTTCCCATACCAAAGCCCAGTGTCATCATCACAGCCTGAAGGGAATGGGAGTACGGACAGTCTGACTTGAACCAAGCTTTGGAAACCTGAGAAGATTGCACAGGATTAGTCAGAGGGTAACACAAAACCCAAAAGCCACAATTACCAGCCAAGCAGCAGCCACTCTGCCCAAACTGCTCCCAGCCATCCCAGCATTGCATTTGTGGGAAAAGCCAAGTGGAGAGTGCCTGATCCCTCCAGCAACACCAAAGGCAGCTCCTGGCTGGCTCTGCCCAGGCAAAGGAATACAGGGTTTCAGCACTGGCAGTTCTTGAAAAAGGTATCAGGAAGCCCACGGGGTGGGCAGTGGAGCGAGGTGGGAGGGGGGTCTGGCATACACAGATTTAAAAAGCCTTACTGAAGGGGAAGAGAAACCACCCCACGTCTGTGCCTATTCCTGGATATTAAAGAGCCTTTTAGGCATCTGAGATATTAGGGATCACACTCGCTTGATGCACAAGAGATGCTTTGAAATGGTTACAGCCTTTTTATTCACAGAAACTCCCTCTGAGTTGCCTTTTCTTCTCTTTGGGCAGAAGTTTATACCAAGGTTTTATTTGGCTTCAGGGCAAACATGATGCTTTGCAGGAAAGCACTGTCAAACAGACCCCTCTCCTAGACAAGTAATTATGAGAACAAATAGCTCCTTCTTAACCCACAGGGGAGTCTGCCAACCCCTCTCTCTGCTATTCTCGGCTTCCTGGCTTAGAAAGGGTTACGTGAAATCTAAATGAATGGCTTGTCCTCCTTGGGCTGGTTGGGAAACTGTACAGATTTCAGCTGGCAGCTGAGCTGAGCTGTGCTGTGGGTACTCACTGCAGGTTACCCTGTAATGGTAACAGGAGACATCCTATGCCTTCCCAAATAGGACTCAGGCAAGTGCAGAGCGGTGTTGCAGCACTACAGAGCAGGTTTAGAAGTGTCAGGTGCTCCCCCAAAAAAAACAACCAAGGCAGTTCCTGCCCTAAAGACCCTACAGACTAAATGCAAGGTGATGCTACAGGCAAAGATAAATGTGCAGGCATTGTTTTAAGTAGTAGCATAAATATCTGGATAGGATGCTGTGAGCTAGAGGACCATTATGATGACAGAACTGGATGCAGTGGTCAGAGCACAGGGGAGTCCCGAAAGCAGGAGCAGCAGCTCTCCAGGGCTCTATGGTGATCTGTCTCTGAGTGCAATTCCGGGAACTAATTTCCAGCTGTGATGTCCGAACACAACTCCTAACTTTAGTATTGACTAAGAAGTGCAACATTTTAGACTTGCTGCAAAATCTCTATATTTTTTACTTTGTTTCATAAATCCATATGGAACGTCCCTAATGCTTCAGTTTTAACTACAGTTCTACCATTGTCTTTGTCAAACAGACATTATTTTTATCTCACCTGAGAACAGCCAGTGTCAAAATTCACTGCATTTGTGAGGCTTTAGTACTAAAACAGAAAGTGTTTGCAGCTCCACAAATCCACAGAAGGAAAGCCAGAACCAGCACACAAGATGGCATAGCCTTACATTTAAGCCTGAATAAAACTTCACAAAGCAAGAGGATTTCAAAAAAGGATCAAGCACTAGTTGTGAGTGGTGTAAATGAAGGCAGAAATAATATGTCATTTGCTGTCGGTGAAATTATTAGAATCTGGCCTTTTATTGGTGAGCGAGTGCAAAAATGTGCTGGTGTTCAAAGAGGACATCCTAGATTCAGTAGGAAAAAGAATAAATCACAGAGCAGCCATTCATTAAAGGAGTTAAAAGTCTTCCCCAGAGCTGTATGACTCCTCAGAGAGCAACTGATCACATGTTCTCAGAGATATCTGATGAATTCTCTATTTCTGGGCACTTCCCTTTCTAGCTCCGCTACCTGGAATGCCCTTTTTCCCTGACAAGAAAAAAACGCAGCCATAAAGCTGAACACTGAGAGAGAACAGATGAAAAAAGAGGGTTTATTTCAGGGAAGCATCCAACAGCTCAGCTGTTCCCCATAATGCAGCTCAGCTCTCAGGTCTTCACCTAACCATACCTCTGTACATGGCTGGAGTGTTCCTCACAGGAGCACCAGGATACGTGTCCTGTTCCAGCAATGAGTCACAGCAGTTCATCCTCCGATAGCCATCAGCTCCGTATGTTTTAAACTTGATGCACCTCAGGAGACTTTTCTGGGATTTCCAGTCGATCTTACGGAACAAATTAAGATTCTCTGTTCCTTGTGGCATCTGAGGCTTCCCAGGGAGCATCCCTGCCCGTGTCCTCTGGGGCAGAACACCACAAGCAGAAAAGATACGAGCAAAGACAGGACCACCTTCAATTAAAGGTACAGCAGACAGATAACAGGACGAAAGGGTGGAGGGAAGTGAGGGAGAGGTGTGGCATCCTATGTTCTACTTGATGCCTTGCCAAACAACAGGAATGCTCAGCAAGATATGCCTTTTGATCCTGCTCTTGATCAGAATAAAACTGATATCCAGCCTTGGAAAGAGGACAGTATCAAAAAAACATAAAACAAGGCTATTTTCTTCACATTTTCTTACTGAACAAGAAATGCACAGGCCCTATTCCTACAAAAAAGGGGCGATCACTCCTCTTTCTGTGTGTGAAAGTGGTGTGAGAATGGGGGAAAAATCCTTCAACCTTTCAAGATGTGGTTTGCAAATCACCTCTCTGTCTGAGAAGCTCTGGATCGGTAAATATTACTAATTATCTCCCTGTGTTGTCCAGAAGAAAATAAAGAAGTGGGAGGACAAAACGAATCCTTGTGTTGAAATGAGGGAACGGTTTCTCCTGTGCCTTGCAGTCCAACACACATCTTGGCACGCACACAGCGCCCAGACCAACACTCCAGCTCCCCGTTTTCCTTCTGATGGGACCATCCATGGGCAGGGAAGCAGGATAGATCCAGGAGAAGGATGGAGGCCGTACATCCCATCTCCATCACTGGACAGAGTTTGTTGCATGAAAGAAACAAGAACACATTTCACTGGTGCAATCAAAAAAAAACATTGGCCTCATTGGGACATAACATTGGTGCTATTATGATGTTGGGGTGAGAAGTGTCTATTTATCCTCCTTTCATTTCTTGTTAAAAAGCATAGCCCGTGTCAGAGCTGAGGAGAGCTGCAGCACAGAGGAGACATTATTCTCAGCTTTGGATTAAGATCAGTATTTTAATGAAAGCACTTATTAGCCCCAGCTGGGGCTCAATTTTCCAGTGAGTTGGGAAAAAAAAAATATATTGCCCTGGCCATTCTTCTCTGGGGATTGCACCGAGACATCTGAGAGTATCAATTACTGATCATAATACTCTATTGGAAACGAACAGCTGGGAAAAAGCCGCTGGCGGGAAACGACTGGATTGCTTTACATTTTAAAGTATAGTTCTTGGCTCTATGGTGCCCATTTTTTCCCACTCTGGGATCCTGACTGCTCTCAGCGGACTGCAGTAGCCTTGCCCTTGCCACCTTCTCACACCAGTGCCCCCTCACCGCCCATCAGAGCAGGCTCAGTTCTCTGCAGAGACAACACTTGGTCTTGGGTTGCCCAAAGTGTGGAGTATGGCCTCAGAGGTCCTCCTATGGGCTGTGCCTACTGATGAGAGCCTCCCAAACCCTTCACCTCCAGGAGAGAGATGCTTCTTGTGTTTTGTCTCCCAAAAGCCACAGCAACCCAAAGGGCCTCTGGGCCATTCACGTGCCAACACATATAACTGCCCACGGAAGAGGGAGATGTGCTGGTGCAATTCCTGACTTTAGACCCCTCCCAGAGCCTCAACTCTGGATTCCCAAGCATCCTGTACTGCCCTGGGGAGGAGGGAGAGTTGCCCACGGATTAAAAGCAATCTCATGCTGCCCAAGTCTGCTGCAGCCTGGCACTGACAAAATTGCTGTGTGGGAAGGGGAACGTTATTCAACCACCTGAGCATACAGCTCTGCTCCTTCCTTCTGCAGTTATGGGATGGAGGAATGACTACATGGACACAGCGTTATTCCTGGAGAACACAGATGCTCACATGCCCCCTTGCAATGTTTGTACTATCTGGTGACTTGGGCACTCAGGCCCCATCAAAACAGGCTTAGGAAGGTTTGTAACTTAATGCAGGGATAGAAGGAAGGTGAGTAAGCAACAATGGGGGGAGGGTGCAATGGCAGAGAGGTGTCTGCACATCCTTATACCTACGGAGGAAGACAGACCCCGAGCTGGAAGCTTGCAGTGTGAAGTAAAAGTTAATTTCATCTCAACACTTTATACAAAAACTGATCCAGCAATGGATGAAATCAGAGCAGAGCTGTAGGAAGCTGTTATTTCAAAGTCAAACCTCATAAAATACACAAGAGTTTCACAATGAGGGGCAGAGCCCTGCCTGGGTCAGCAGGGCAGGTTTGGGGACGTGCATGCGTGACGTTACACTTGCAAAGGAACTGGCACAGGGGCAAAGTGACCACAGCAGTGGGTGTGTGCAGAGCCACCAGCTTCTCCCTCATGTCCCCCAAGGGTGGAGGAGGTGGCAGCACTTCCCTACTGCCCCAAGGGATCGAGCAAGGGGTAGAGGGAGAGACACCCGCAGATGTGTGCCAGCAGTTTCTGGAAGAGTTTAAAGCTGTCTTCACGTGAACAGCTGCACTGAACCGTAATGGATGGTCACTCCTAAAGGCAAAGTGTAAATTTGGCAACAGAAGAGGCTCTGTGTGTGTGTGTGTGTGTACCACACGTCTTCCTGGGGCTGGGGGCTGTGTCAGGGACAGGGGAGAAGGGATGGAAGCCCACTCCAGCAGTTGCCAGGTTGAAGGCTTCACATTCTTTCAGCTGTAGTGGCTGGAGTTATTTTTCTCCACTTGCATTTTCAAGACCTGGGTGGATTCTAGCAGAATATCAAATCAATGCTCTATCTGGGAACCTGGTCTCTAAATTCCACAGAAAAAACCCTCAGAACTCAGGAGCTGGTCCCCAGCTAGCTTGGGATCAGGTAGCTCAGGAATTTCACAACGAACCAAAAGGAATCACAGGCATGTTTGCCTTGAGAATTGTCCTACTGCCTGAGGTTTGGTTAACTTTTTTATTCCCCTCATCATCCCCACAACCAGTTCATCCTATGGCTAATTCTCTGGAGGAAACTGAAGATAATATGGATGAAAACCAAACCTTGGATGATTTTCCCACCATTTAAAAGAGCAAAAAATCCTCACTGCTGGCCCTACACTATTTTCACAGCCCTGTGATAACACAGGGCTGGAGAGGCACCTGTTCAGATCCAAACCCCAGCCAGTCTGACATGATACATTCCATCTCCCAGAAGCACCCTCCAGCCAGGGGCACAGTGCTCACAGCTGCTCTGAGCCCAAAGGCAGATGCTAATCCTCATCTGGTGGAAACAGGCAAGGAGCACCTGAAAAGAAACCGAGTCCGAGCATCACACAGACCAGCCATTCAGCTCAGGCCAGTCCCATTAGATTTGGTTGACAAAAGAATCCAACGTGCACATTTATAACTTGCCAAAAGAAAAAAAAAAAAAA
>VXAY01005274.1:2502952-2525727 GCA_013399855.1 Oxyruncus cristatus | reverse complement strand
AAAAAAAAAAAAGAAAAAACATAAAAAAGCAAAACCACCTCTCAGGCTCCACAAATCCTTCTTACAGGTCCCTCAGGCTTTGCTGGTACACAGTTATAAGCAAAAAATGACTCTGCAAAAAACAGCCCTTTGGTAAAATCCAGCTCTTGCACAGTTTGTGTATTTTGGAAGCCATATTTGACCATTTTACTGGCTAAGGATACCAAGAACCAGACGCTGAGATTCAGACTCTTCCAAATCCTCTGTGCATGGAGAGGAGGGGGAAAAGGGCAGGCTGAATATGTAAAATCAAACTAGTGTAAAGGAGAAAAGTCTTCTTTTAGAAATAGAGTCAAATAACTCAAAATCTCTGTACCTTTGTGACTGGCACTGCTGAAACTCAAAAAAAACAGCCCTCTGTGCTGTTCATTGATTATAATTAATAAACCAGCAAGCTTCTCCCTGAAAAAAACTGTCACTTTTTTCCACTGTCAAACCAATCAAGAGTAATAGAATACAATTAATAAATCCTTGGTAAAAATTTAAATGAGCCAGTAAACCAGCTAATTAATAACCATACTGGATCGTATCACCAGTGACTGAGTTGGCAAAGAACAAGAGAGATGAAGCTTAGGCTCGGGTCGGTTCCCACTAATACTGAGCCTAGAAAATCAAGGATGTCATTGGTGCTACCCCTTGGCCCAGCAGCCAGTACAGATTCCTCCGGGGTCCAAATAAACAGGGAAATGTTTCATTTCCTCCATGTATAGTCCAGTGTACCCACCTGTAAGACTTGGTACTTCCAGCTTCCTCACTAGAGAGCTTTGCTGGTTCTATTTTATAGTTTCTGTGTGGTTCAAGGAAGGACCCAGAATTTGGGCTAGGAAATGAAAAACAGGGCCACTGTAATACAGATGTCTGTGTAAAATGCTATTAATTTCCAACCCTTACTGTCTCTTTAACAGCTTAGAAGTATAAGTGAAGAATATCAGAGGAACTGCTTGCCAGTGCCCTTTCTATATTGATAAAAGAGGGGAGGAAAGGGAGGGATGTTACTTCATGACAAACAAGAGACAAGCATGACATGACCCACTCTCTGGAGCCTTATGGTGCCAAAGTCTGGTGATGTCCCCTCTAGCCTGTATCTCACCCCAGCAGGTTTTTCTGGGCTTCTGGCTGATTAGTTTAACCCAGCACAGAGATGCTTTTCTCCTTTTATACACCTTGCCTGAGAAAGTACAAAAGTCATCCTTGCTTTGCGGTATAACATTGGAAGTATGGGGGTATGGCCATATCCTGCTCATGGTTACAATTCCATCTTGATCCAGTCTCTGGCACTTATCCAGAGCATTTCTAACCAAACCAAAGCCCATTCTGACCAACATGTAGCAATCTGGATCCTGAAAAGCTTGGAAACTCCCTCTCGTTACACTGGTGGGTCTTTTTCAATGTCTGTCCGAACAGCCACAAGCATTCCAGGGTCCAAAAAAGCATGGGATAAACCAGAGCCAACTGCATGGAAGGAGTCTCCACATCCATCTGAGGTGGGCTGTGGAGGGATCCCACATGGCTCAGTCTCAATTTATTCATGGACACAACTTACGACCTGATGAGCTGCTGCGGTTTCTCACTCAATCTCAAACACTCTCACAGCTTTTCTGAAAGTACACCTTAAAGTTCCTTTGCAAGCAACTGGAAGTTGATAAAATAAGGACTCTTGGATTAACAAGGTAAAGGGTCAACACCCAGACACAGGACCCAGAGTCAGACCCCTGTCACAGCTCGTTGGTACAAATCCCATTTAAGCTAAAGAAAACTAAAATGTGTGCACACAAGCCCACTCTTTCTGTCTACGTACACTTCACAGCAGCCCCTGTGATTTCTGCTCCCATGATCATACACAAACAGGAAAGAGACAATTTTGTGCCTCAAGTGTGACTGAAATCTCACTCAACTCACCATGCTCATGAGAATTCAAGGCTGGATCTCACTGAACAGCTGACCTGACTTCAGTCTTGCCACATGAGGCCAAATCCTAACCGAAACCACCTGTGGTATTTCAATAATATTAAATCCAAGCTGAATTCAGCTTTGTACCTGACTCACATCCAGCATCAATTTCCTTGGCCCACTTCTAGCCTCTTGCTGTCAGCACTCCAGGGCTGAGAATCATGGAAGAATAAGCTGCATTCTGTTAAACCTCACGGTCAGTGCTGCCAGCTGAAGTGTTATCCCTGCAACCCATACTGGAGGATGGGGTATGAAACAGAACAGTTTGTTTTCCAAATCTGATGCAAGGTTTCAGTTATTCAGTTTGCAGTTTTGACTACAAGAGGGTTTAGCCAGCTCTGACAACATATGGATGTGGTCCATGGTACTAGCTGTTTCCTATAGGATCTGGAAAGGTCTGAGGCATGACTCTGTCTTACTGCAGCACTTGGAATTTGCTGTGATACACAGGAGGAGGAATTCCTGGGAAAGGCCAGGGCCTCTCCAAGGATGATCCCAGATGCTCCTTTCATAGCACACCAGGTCCAGAGTACAATATTCCAAGATCTGTTTGTTTAGCCAGGATCTGGCTGCCTGCAAGACATACCACTGCTAGTGACCAAATAGGAAAACTCATTTATTGCTATCTCTTTTGGCCTAATTTATAGAACTATTGTTAATATCTCAGCTGCTCTGTACTGGACAGCTACAGACCTTATGCCATATGAGCATGTCAGGCACACACTTCACGTACCTGCACAGAGGGGAGGATGTTTTGGGTCATTTTAACCACAGAATAGAAATGAAGACCCACCAGGCCATACCAGTTATGGAATTTAAGCAGCAAACAGCCCACTGATTCACTGTTTCAAGTACATAATCTTTTCAATTCTGTCTTCCCCAGACCCTGCAAAGCCTGCAGATTTCTTGATGAAAAAAATGACATCTAAGATGTTTTCGCATCTCCAGACTTCAGTTCTCCAGCAGCACCAGGTCCTGGCCCTCGCCGACACCACGAGGGAAAGGTGATGCTTGTGACCAAAAAATGAGAATGTGGGTGTGTGGTGCAGGTTCATCTCACCAGTATAGGTATAAACAAGCAGAAATACAAACAATAGGCAGAATTGTTCATGATGTCAACAGTGGCCTGGCATCTACCACTTCATCACCTCTTTCTGTTAAAAGACGTATCCTCGTCTCTATTTGCCACCAGCACAGAGGAAGTTGCTTCAATTAGTTGTATATACGTGACAAATAAAGTAACTCTATTTATGCTCACGTGCAAAAATGAGGGAGGGCCACCAGAGGTTCTGAGGACAGAACAGCAATTTCATCCTTGTACAGGAAAGATTCACTGAAATGAAGGTAGCACGAGCAAGAAGATGAACACAAGACCAAAGAAGAACATGTTGCTTTCCCCCCCTCAAGGGCCTGGTACCACAACCATTAAATCAGTATCAAAACTTCCACTGCATTTAGAAAAGAATTTAAATATTTCTGGAGAGAAACATATCCTGTACAAAATGTCATTTCTGTTGAAAGAATATTTGGACAAGAAAACAGTAACTGTTATTATTGGCAGTATCACAGAAATAAGGCCCCAGTTGTCCTTTCTTAGAAGGGTTAAACTTCTCCTATTATGAAATGGGAAAACAATCTCTGTAGGGAAAAATTTTCCAGCCAATGCCCATCCAAAACTGCAGGTCATCAGCAAATATATCCAAATACACAATAAGGTCATACGAAGAAATTCGGAGAACAGCCCTCTTTTTCTAGAATATTAAGTACTGGAACAAATAACAGCAACATCCTTACGAGTTGTTCACATTTTTCCCAGCACATTTTTCTTCATGCTGAGGGTTGCCTTCTTTTTCCTATCACACTGTATGGATTTTTCTCTCTCATTTGTCTCCCCTCCATTCCAAGTAAAGCAAGGAATATGTGTTCTTCTGGAGCCACCTATTAGACTGCAGGTCCCTGGAGCCTGCAGACACGGTTATCCCAGCTAGAAGCCTTTTTTGTTGGCTTGGGGTCTTTTTAAATGAAGGAGAACACTTAAATAACCCCTCCCTCATTCCTCTTCTTGGTTTTCTACAACCCTCATGCCACCCAGTCCCGTCTCCTCACTGCTTTCATCTTCTCTGCTGTTCCTTGGTCCTTTCCCCTTGCTTTCTTTTTTTTTTTCTGCCAGAAGTGGCTTTATCTATAACTATAATCCTTACCAAGGAAGCCTGTTGACACGGGTCTGACCACAAGTCTGTCATACCAGCCTTTAGAGCATTTTATGCAAGTTAGATCAGTTCAGAGATCAGAGCTCCTTCCCCCACCATTCCTGTCAAAGCCAGAGAATTTGCATCTATATCAGAAAATATGCATCTTGTCCATATAGTCCATATTTATATATAGTCCATATTTACATATAAATATAGTCCAGTCAGTTCTTACAGGTATAGCCTAAATGTATCTCAATGATTCCTTTGAAGAACCTCACTGCCTTTCAGAGCATTCTCAGAACATTTCTTGCCCCAAGATTTTCAACAATGACTACTATAATTTCTTGCCCAACCCTAATCCCCCACTTCCCTTTATACTGTATACTTATTTCTCATTCTGCAGTGCTACCTTGATGTTATTTTTCTAATAAATCCCATTCAGTGTTGGCACATGTGACCCAGTTCAGGAGAGTGATGCTTCAGCCACTAACACTCACAGGTTTGGGGCAGGCTGGAACCTCCCCCAGGGATGAACTCTTTGGAGATATGCACCCACGGAAAAGAGATTTAAAATTAAAATCATAGCAGTGAATAATTCAAAAACAGTGTCTCCTGGTTAGGACCTTGCAGATGGGGCAGCCCATAGTACTGCAAGCCTTCTTTTTGCAATAATAATAGTAGGCAGGGGGGGTCCTAATACCTTCACAGGCTTTTAACAAACATTTTATACACTCTTGTGGCAAGAAAAGGTAAAAAAAAGTAACTTCAAAACTTTGTATGCCCAGAATTTCTTAGTTGTGCTTCTCTAATCCTCCCAGAAGTGATACAATCCTCCCAGAACCTATTGAACCAAGGTCTGTTTGCTCAGTCCAAACATTATTAATGATGTGGGCTCAAAAGAATTTCTCCTTTTCTCTCTTCTCTTAGTTTCCACATTTTGGACAACTTTTCAACAGAAAAGATCAAGCACTATCTGCTTTCAAAGTGCCCCTAATTAGATAATTACTGGGAGCATAAAACACACAAATTTATTGTAATTGAACCCACCGCAGGCTGAGGCCAGCCAGTGCTCAGAGTTCACTCCACTGGCAGCACAGAGACATCTTGCCCTGTCCAAACCTTTTTTCTGTAAAGGAATAAGACATCTCCAGTGTCCATCACGATGGAGTTACACTGCTGACCCCTTCTTGAACAAACTTTGCAAACCACGAGCACCCACATCTGAGCAGAAAGCAAGATTAAACACAGTTGTTTCCAGAAGCTTTTCCTGCAGAAGTTCCCAAAGTTCTTTTCCAAAAGATCTCCCTCCCATCCCACAGACATCCTGTACTGGGTCAGCAGCTCACCACCCGGCCATATCTCCATCCACGCCAGGAACAGGAGGAACTTTTTGTTCCTTCAGCAGCTCCTGGGAGCCAGAGCTCCTGTTGCTCCCCAGCAGTGGCCACAGCCCTGCTTGAACCGGCCGTTTCTGGGGTCAACCCTCTAAATCTCAATTGCTCCCCACGCTCCTCGTTTATGTGTCTGAGTCAAGTGAGATTGTCCAGCCCTTGGTACCAGGGTAGCCAAGTGCTCTTCTGGGAGCTGCCCAGCACCTGCCCACAGGGGTGTGGATCTCTGCCACTGTCTGGGGATAGAACAGGGCAAAACCCTTCGGGTGAAGGAAAAACAAACCAGCGAGTGGCAGGCTGGCTGGATGTATGTTAACTCTAGCAAATTGTTTCCATCAAAAAACAAACATCCCAAAAAGGAAGAGAAAAAAAAAAATTAAAATACTTCGATTTTATAAATCAGTCATATTGGTAATTTTTAGTATTTACTTCACTATGTTTTTGAAATATTCCAAAGTTTGAAAAATGTACAGCATCTGGGTGAAACATTTTTTATTTGACCTGAAGTGGTTATAATTCTGGAATTAGTTTGGGGTTTTTTTTATCCTGCCTGCTTAAGTCAAAGTCAAGACTTTTCTTCTGAACTTTCAGATCAGCTAAGCAAATCTGAAAAATTTATCAGTAGCACAAGGCTAGTTGTGAATTATCAGATATCCTTGCATGAAAGACTTCCTCAGTTATTATAACATTTTATTTTCACCTCAAAATTTCTGTTCCCAAAGGAAAGGCAAGTTGACATTTATAGTTCTTTCATGTCCCCAGAAACCATCCTAGAGCTGTGAAAGCAAATGTCCTCAGGTTAATTCTTCCTATTATGTTGTCACCATGAGCTCAGATTGTATTGTCAACTTTGCTTGGGCTTAGCTTCAAGACTAATATTAAACTGTCCTGCTGCATAATTCTGTGGCTGTTTCCTTAGTCATTCTGCAAGCTAATAGGTCAACCTTGGCTTTTGGTAAGCCATAAAATGGAAAAAACCTCAGTTATAGGAGCTTTAGAATTCCTACTAGACAGCATGCAGTAATTCTTGTTCCTGAGTCATACTGCAAAAGCTTTTTATAATATCTTGCATTTGCTCTCAGAGCAAGTGATTACACTTCTGTGCTCTTCCCCAGCCATCCAAAAAAGATATTTGAGATTCTCTGTGCCAGGAGGGATGAATGTGCTGCAGGGAGCACTCCCACAGTCAGCACGTGCTGGGACTGCAAATCCTGAAATGCAGGAGTAAAATTTGCATCAACATATGCTGTGTCCAGGGCAGGAAATGCCATTACGTGCTTCATTCACTGTGGATGTAGGAATAGATTTCGTTACCTTTTAGGGTAAATATGCAGCTGACATCAGGGACAGGGTTCAAAAAGCATTCCTAAAGCTCCCATGTTCACAGCACAGGCTGCCAGGGGCAAAGAGAACCAACTGCTGTAGCTGCCCAAAGAAGAGGACCCATCCAAGATGTTTCACTCACAGATAGATCCAAAACATACCACGCTGTTCTGTTAAAGTTTCTTTTCTAAATGTGACCCAGCTCACAACCTGGAGTACATGCCTTTTCATGGCATCGGGCTAATGCTAAAAAAAAGCAACTGGGTGTAGATCTTGAGTATTAGGGGCAGAGGAATGACCTTTTCTCAGGTTTTCTGTCCTTTTTCAATATGAATTGACTGAAAAGAGGAACAAATTTCAAAGATAATATAAAATGACTTAGCAGAAATCCAGGCCCCCACATGCTGACAAGATTGGTGGAACACACCCTGTTACTTTGGAAAGCATCAGCAAAATACTGCTCCTTCACCCTTTCCCTGGTGACCACCCTGGAAAAGAAGGAGTCACACAGAGGCAGGGAGATCCACTGCTCCCCACGGAGCACATCACACAACAAATCTGGCAAACACTTGTCCCAAGGAAAAGGAATCAAAGGAGTGTCTTGCAGAGAAGAAAGATCAGAAGATCCAACATTTCGCATATTGATTGAGCGCTATCCAAGTTCCAGACATGTCCTTGCTCCCTGTTATCCTGCTGTTCATGAATATTCACCGTACTGTGTTTCACAGAACAATTGCCATCCTCCTGACCAGCAACTCAATCTGTGGGTCAGGATGGGAGCTGACAATTGAACCAGTTTCCCCATTATTCAGTACTTCCTGTTCTCCCACTTTAAAAATAGATAAATAAATATATAAATAAATGAATAAATAAATAAATCCTCAGTCATCTTATCTTGGAGCAAAAACAATAACTAGCAAATTTCCAAGGGGACAACTCATGAACAATTCCAGAGCTGAAATCTGGTTTTATCAACCATCTGTCTAGTAACAGCTCCATGACATTCAAAGGGAAAACATGTAAAATCTGTGTCCCTATTTTGGCACCTCAGTAACACAACTTGGTTTTTTGAACCACCCAGCATCCAACAGTCCTCATGAAAGTCAACATGGGCAGGAGATAAGCAACTCTGGTTTGGACAAAGAGATGATCTTTGCTACATCTGCCTTCACCGAGCTGGACACTGATGTGCTTTCTCACATCCACACCACAGGGAAGGCAGAGCCAGCAGGAGGGAAACAGCCAGGACACAGCATCCTGAAAAAAAAAATCCCTCAAGATTACTGTGAAGTGTTCCTGGGTGCAAAGGTGGATGCAGAGACAAGGTGTGCATAAAACTTCCTCATTTCCCCGAAGCTGGGGTTTATTATCAGCTTTGTATATCTGTATTGCTCCAAAGTTTGCATTTAACAGGCGTATTTCTAGTAACCGCTTCTAAACTAGTAACATTTAAATGCAGGATATGGGCAGCCTGCAGCTACATGTGCTGTAGAAGCTGATCTTGCAAGCCTGAGTCGGAGCAATAACTTTGCTATCAGCTTCTTAATTATGATGGAAATTACTGGAGCAAATTACCATAAAGATTTAGGAACATTCAGTCCATACTGACCATTCCAGGTCTGTTGCAATACATACTTGCTTTTTCTTCATAAATGTTAAAATGCTTTCCTTTTTTTTTTTTTTTTCTTAACAGTTTCCTTCTCTTGGGAACATGGAAAGAAACTTCTTTTCACCATGGCAAGGTACCAAGAAGACAGGTGGCTTCATGTGTAAACCATGATAATGGGGAGAGAGGTAATAGAAATTCCACCCTGCACACTTCCAAGTCTAACACACAAGTTCTCCACAGCATATGAGGTTGTGTCAGGCAGAAAGGGGTCACCCACTTCACCAAATCCTGGCTCAAAATTATTACCATGATTCACCATTACCATGATTCACCATTACCAGATCTAGAACTCACCTATGGACCTTCCTCCACTCCAATTTTAGAGCAATTACTCCACAAATCCAGGGTGGCATGCTCACTTGGACGAAAAAGTGAGAACAACACCAGCTGAGGAAACCAGTCTTCCCGTTAAAGCCTGATCCAGGGAAGCAAAGCCTTACAGTGATGTATTTGTTCCCAACTAACAACTTTTGGGAAAGATAACAACCTGCATAAAGCATAACAATTCTCTGGGAAAGAACTAAAGCACTATCAGTTTAACTTGATGTCTTTGTTCCTGCAAATATAGCTTTGAAAGGAGCCTGAGTGTTGAAAATGACCATTTCATCGCTTTCAGAGAACTAAAGTTGCAAGATAAGTCAGACCAAATTCGAGGCACTAGTCCATTTTCAGTAGGGAATTCCTTCATGTTGGATTAACCAAGATCTCCTTGGTTTGCTTGTGTTCTGTCTGCCCGTGTTGTCTTTGCACAAGTTCCAGTGAGCTCCACAGGAATTAATGCCCTGATAGGGTCACGCCAGGGGAGCCTCACCTGAGATAAACCAGATTACCACTGGCACTTAGTGGTTCTTAATGGTGCATTTGAACTGGCGTGTTCTTACATGCTCAAGGCTGAGAGAGGGGGGATTTAGGACCAGCAAACTGGCCTTCAGCTTCTCACGTGAACTCGTATGGCTTTTTTTGTCCCAGAAACAAGCACTTCCCCCTGTGTTCTCATACCTCCGCGGATTCGGAACACAGTGTTCCTTCCCAACGAGGGGCTGGCCCCGAGGGGTGATAATGAAAATGCCTTGGTAATGAACCCATCTGGTGATGTCCTCACTGGCCTGGCGCTCGGTGCCAAGAAGCTCAGCAGGGGTCACCCACTCCTCAGAGCAAACATATGTACAATACGTACGGATTTCACTTTCCCTGCGATTTCCACCCACCCCCCGCTGCCAATGTTTTAAATACTTTCCCTGAAAATACTTCTCTGCAGGAACGGCTGCTAAGCACATCTCCAACTTCGCTGCTGTGCAATCTAGAGGCCTGACCTTTTCAAGGGAAGAGCGTCCCAAATGAAGCCAAGCACTTGGCGTGACAGGTTCCGCGCTTCCAAACCCACACAAATGGATGGATATCAAGGCAACCCCTGTATTTCTAATCCACAAAGGCCAGGATCTGCTTTCTAGCACTGGGGCTCAGTGACAGGCCAGCATCTGTGTCCACAGAGAGATATGTTCCTCCTCACCACAAGAGTACCTCTTGGCAACACTGCCTGTCTTTGGCCGTGCTACCACCACACACATGTGGACATCACCTAACAGAGCAAAATCTGGCCCAGGCCAGAAGCTTGACACCAGGGTGCTACCACTGAAACAGGCAGCGCTGTGGCAGCCCTCAAGCTTGTGTCCTATTTAGCCCACCAGCACAGAAATGTCCCAGGACATCAGCTGGTCCTTCAGACCACCTCCTGGCATACAGAGTCTGGAAGTGAGAAACCAGCACTTTCATCCACACCCAAAGTCTGCAGCACAGGTCCATCCGTGTGCCAATGACACTGTGGTCTGTATCAAAATAGTGTAGCCAGCAGGACCAGGGCAGCGACTGCCCTCTACGCTGGGCACTGCTGAGGCACCTCCAGTGCTGTGCCCAGTTCAGGGTCCCGCATGACAAGAAAGACATTGAGGGGCTGGAAAGTGTCCAGGGAAGGGAACAGAGCTGGGGAAGGGTCTGGAGAGTCTGTCATGTGAGGAGCAGCTGAGGGAGTTGGGGGAGCTCAGCCTGGAGAAAAGGAGGCTCAGGGGGGACCTCCTTTCTCTCTCTCCAACTCCCTGACAGGAGGGTGGAACCTGCTGCGGGTCAGGCTCTGCTCCCAGGGAACAAGGGACAGGACGAGAGGAAATGGCCTCAAGCTGTGCCAGGGGAGGTTCAGGCTGGACATCAGGAGGAGTCCTCATCCCCAGAGGTGTTCAAGGAACGACTGGATGTGGCACTCAGTGCTCTGGTCTGTTTGACAAGGTGGTGATGGGTCACAGGATGGACTCAATGATCTTGGAGGTCTTTTCCAACCTTAATAATTCTATCATCCCACTCAGACAAAGCACTGGCTCCTTGCCACCTCCTAACAGATATCACAACTGGTGATCCACAGAATGGAAGATGTGGAAGGACAAGGAGCCCACCATAACCCAGGCCAGGGGACAGATACTGAACCAAGACTACTGCTGGAGGATTCTAAAGAAATGTCCAGCAAATAAAATTAATGGGACAAGCGGCACCTGCAGCCCCACTGGCCCAGAGGCCTCCCAAAGCTCAAAAGTGCCCTCCTCTGGCTGATTCTGACAGACTCGTCCATTATTGCTGGGATAACACTTTCCGTGGGAAGGAATGATTAAAAATGAGCTGCAAAGAGATCACTGAAGAGCAAATTATTCTTCAGGAGGAGGTTTTTCAAAGTGGCATGAGACGGGCCAGCTGCACCTTGGGTCCCATCACAGTCCATGTGCTGGAAGCAGCTCAGACCTGCAGGGATCACTTCCCTCTGATGAAGTCCTCAGCCAGGGATTGTGGTTCAGGTCAGGCTGTGGTTCTGAAACCTTATTCTTTATGGCTCTCAAAGTACGTATTGAAAAAAAGACCAGCTTTCAGAAGTGAGTTCTGAATCACAGAACACAATTTTCTGGCTCGCAGATTTCCATACTGCTAAGTCATCTTTGGACTTCTGGCTCCAAGCAGTTGCCTGACATATCCCAGATGACTATTTTAGGAAAAGGCAAATCATGCCCTAGAAATGCCTGTTTTCTCTTTGCTGACTGTAACAGCAGTCTAGACGGTGAGCACAGATGGAGATCTCTGTATTTGGTCAAGTGAATCACACCCCCACAGACTCGGGGTTTCAAAATCTCACCCTTCATCCGGGCTCGAAAGTTGCTTTACTGGCTAAAGTTGTTCATTATGGAAACTATTCACAGGTATCTTAGGAATCACTGACTTATCTGTCTGTCACTGCACATGTATTCCACCAAGGTGTGTTATAGCATTCTTCTTTCATTTAATGAGGAACTTTAATGGGGAACTTCTCTACTCTCCTCATAAAATAATCCCATAGACTAGTAAATCTTGGATTTATTCTTTTTTATCCTCCCTTATGATATATCTTGGGTATTTCCTAGAGATTATGTGTTTGCATTTAAAAGATATTTGATATATAATCAACATTTATGCTTATATACCTTATAAACTTAAATTAAATTAATTAAATTTAATTATGTGTTTAAATAAATCAATCTGGAATCTCATTACTTAATTTAGTCTTGTGCCACATTTTTCAACTAAGCCTCAAGATTAGCTTATGCCAGTAAGAAGCTGATGAGAACCACAACTTACGAGCCACTCTCCATATATTTACAAATGTTCACAATGGTTTAAAAGAAGAATGAAACCCAGACTTTCAAATCAATGAAAGTAGATGCTTTTGCCTTTCAGAAATGAACCAATTCCAGACCATTACCAGGAGACTGCTGCAGGAAGGTGAGGTTCCTGAGGCAGGGCTTCACTGTGGAAAGCCCTAAAATGCTCCTCTGGTGCTTCTATAGCACTGTTATGATTTGAAAGGGCATCCTGTATCACAGCATAGGAGTAGGGGTGTATTTTTGCCAGAATAAGTTAAAGCTGAGCTGCCCAAGGCTCCTCTGAATTTAGCCCTACATCCTTCATCACACGTTTGGGATCTGGCTTCCTAAGGTCCCCTCCGGTTTGACAACAGCATTCAAATCACCATCATTCTAGCTAAAAATACCTTCCAAATTACATTGATTACAGATTTTTTTTTTTCCCCTGATAATTTGCCTCCCCACGTGGCAGGGAGTAGCCCTGTTTTCAGTTGGTAGCTCTGGCATGACCCGCAAGCCACCCAAGATGTTTGCTTCCATTCCCAGCAGTCGGGACAGAGTATATTTGAACTTCTTGGAACATGCCAGACTTTGGGGTTTCTTGCATGTAATGCTAAGTGAGCTTCCTCTCTTTGATTTCTGCACCAAGTCATGGGTGACAGAAATGCTCCTCATTTTTCACTTACGTAGGTAGCTCCACTCTCAGATGTAATTGCATGAGTCTGCTTGGCCGACTCAGACAGGCCACTTTGTTCTGCTAACATCTCTGCCCACACCCATCCTCCCAAGTTTGTGCCTTGGCTTGGGATTTTCTAAACAGACTGTTAAGGATTTACTAAATCTAGTCCCTAAAAAAAAAAAAAAAAAAAAAAGAAAAAAAAAAAAAAAAAAAAAAAANATCGCTTCCTCAAGACGTAAAAAAAAAAAAAAAAAAAAAAAGGAAAGAAAAAAAAAAAAGAATATACATGGTATTATGAAAATCAACTGCCTGGCTTTGGTTTTTTCCAGTTTGGTGATATTGGAGCTACATCACCCAGTCTACTGTCCCTGACAGTCTGAAGGCTGTCTGGGTGTAACTGATGCTACAACTTGGCATGGAGTCCCTGTTACCACTGGCTACTGCAGAGGAGGATGGAAGCCAATTATAGTCCAAAAATGTCAAGTCTTCTTGCCTTACCATTAACACTGGAAGCTTTATTATTATGAAACATTTTTAACACAGCACCATCAAAGAGCCAAGGACGGGGCTCATTGGGCGCTAGACATCCACAGTGAGGTAAGTCACTTCCGAGCTTGGAATTTTTCAAATAAAATTTTTTTAAAAAAGGACACAAACAGGGCAGGAAAAGGGTGTGCTGGGTCTAATTCTGAGATTATATGAACTGCTTGAGAACTTTTCTTCCCCCTGTCTCTTGAGTAGCTTCTATAGGAGACATTTATGTCTATACTTCTGATATACTGTAATGGGTAATAATAATTAAAACACATCTTCAATAGAAGGTAAGAGTATATTTCTCAGAATTCCTACCAAGAAATAGGGTGATTTGGCTTGGCAGAATGGAAAAATAGAAGTGGAATATTGTGTTAATATCACAGGATCTGCCTTTCTTTAAATATACAGCATCTCTCATGGTTACAGTTTAACATAACTGTTCTCTTTACAATTCTATTTTCAATAGTTTCTCAAACTCGGGACCCAGCTTCTTCTATTCCAGTCATTTTCACTGCAGCCAAGTCTACAAAAAGATTTTAACACTTCACATGTGCATGATTTCTCTAATCAGAGAACTTTAAAGAGCTCTGCAAACATTTATTAACACTTGCAACAGCTCCACAGGTCTGTTGTAGGGAGTTCTCATTTTATCCTCAATGTACAGAGAGAGTAACTAAGGTAACAGCAGGCAAAAAGTATTTGACTTCCCACTTCCAAGCTGTAGTGTGTTAACTATTAGATAATTCTTCTTCTACTGAGAACAGCTTAACGCTGTAATGTACAAATATTGACTATTTGTGCTCAAATGCCACTCTCAAAAATCTCCTTCAGAGGTAGCTGCATTGAGCAAGTTTCACGCAGAAAGTATGGTCTATTTGCAAAGTTTGAACAGGGATTTTGTCTGCCAGACTGTGGAAGTCCGGGTTGAAAGCATCAGTTCAGACCTCATAGGACAGCAGAGCAGTGGAAGATCCCCCTCACCAAAAACCAGGGAGTTCCCTGAGTTACTGACGTTGACCAAGGCATGTCACCTGGGTCACTGTCGCCCTGTCCACTGTCACCAAACACCCACAGCAAGTCCTTTTCTCAGCAGAAGGTGGCCAGAGAGGCAGCCCCAGCCTCACCCCACTTCTCAGTCTCTGCTCTCTCTGCCACATTTGGGAGCACATTTTTCTGACAATGGAGCGAGCTACAAAAAAACAAACTGCGGAACTTTTCCGGGCTGCAAAAACATCCTAAACCATTGCCTCCCTTCCACCCCATTACTAATCACTGTAAACAGCTGTTCCCTCTTTTTCTTTATCCCTTTTTTTTTTTTCATTACTGTTTAATACCACTCTAATCAACTGTTTCAGGCAAAGACAGAATAGGAAAAGGAAAATCCTATTTCCCACCCCACACAGCTGAAAAAGGTAAAGGCAGGTTGATACGATTCTTCAACACCCTAGAAATTGCACTGAAACACCATAAACTCTCATAATCTGCAACATTCAGACTGCCTGGTATTTAAATTCACACCAGTGAATTCGAAACCAACTATTTTCCATTTTCAGTCCTTTGACCCATCCAGGTCTCTTGAACAACAGCTAACGAAGTAATAGGCTCAGATTTTGCCAGTACCTACCGGGGTAGGTCAACCTAGAACAGCTTGAAGCTATTAAAATGGTTCTATATATTTCTGTGAACACATGTATCATCAAGTCAAAGTGATGAAGTGCCTGGTACAGATAGCTTTTGGAAACAGTCAAGAACTGTTTGTTCCCAGCCCTGGAGGAGTTAGGGATCCCTGAGATGGACCGTAGCTGACAAATGCCTCTAGTGCTCAGGGAGAGCCTTTAATCTTCATCTCAGAGGGAGATGAAAGTCCATTTTGGTTATCAGGAAAACCTTCAAAGTTGAAGGTGATGTGACTCATGTACTGTTTAAAAAAAAAAAAAAAAATCACCACACAGATGGCAAAATAAATGCAGAAAGGAAAAGCCAACTGTGAGCCTGTGTGTACACAGGCTAGCTCTTCAGCTGCTCAGAGTAAGTCCAGTTTATACTAACAGAAAGCCTGAGTCTAAAGTTGGGTGGGTTTTCTTGCTTGGATGGAGACTTTGCAGTTACTGGTCAGGGGGAGGAGGTTGTTTGGTTTTGGGGGGGAAGGGCTTGGGTTTTTTTTTACTCATTTTGTGGGTTTTTTAAGATTATGATAAAGCTATTGAGGGATTTTTTTTCCCCCCCATACCCATTCTTCTCCTCCCCAGATCTGCTCCCACAAAGCTGATTAGGCCCCCACAGAATCACAGAGTGGTTTGGGTTGGAAGGGACCTTAAAGATCATCTCGTTCCCACACCCTGCCATGGGCAGGGGCACCTTCCACTAGCCCAGGTTGCTCCAAGTCCTGTCCAACCTGGCCTTGGACACTTCCAGGGATGGGGCAGCCACAGCTTCTCTGCATGAATACATCTACCAATGCAGCACCATTGGTGACAGTTGTCATGAAAAACTTTGCAGAAAAAGCCTACTGCGGGCAAATAACAAATATATTTGAGCAATAAATATAGCCCAGTTCTTAGCTTGGATTAGCCGGATTCACATGATTACAGGTTGGCATTAGAACATAAAACCCCTCATGTCACCAAGCCAAAAAAGCCTTCCAAATATCACTTCTCCTCCCACCTCCTTCTGGGTTTTGCAGGAATTTTTTCTTGATGGTCAACCCTCGATTCCATCTGTTGCACCATGACATCCCTTTGCACGTGAGAACACAAGAGCAGGATTTGTTTCCAAGATGATAAAGGAATGTGGCAATTTTTGAGCAACTGGCATAAAAACCTGATTTTGAACAGCAGGCCTTGCAGATAGGGGGCACTCAGAAATTAAAACAGGGGCAGAGCTCCTGAGGGTCTTTTGGTTCTTTGTTTGCTTTCTGAGGGGGTTTTTTTGCACTGAACAAGGAACAGGTGTTCAGCTATTTCACAGCCAGGAGCATCATTCCAGTCAGAGGTGCCTCTCCAGCATCAAGTGTTTTCCAGGAACACACTTGCACTCATTAGCAGTTATTGCCACAATGGTACAAGTCAGCACAAGCTTGGGGTGCTGGCACAAATAGAAACTCGGTTGCTGTCCAGGAAAGCACACTAAGTTTGTTTGAATGAGGTAAAGCGAGTTACAGTGGAACAAAGCATCCTCTAGGTAGTACCTTTAGCTAATCATAAAAATGAGGTAGAGGAAAAGGGAAACAAAAGTAATTGTGTGTTGACTTGCATGTCCAAATATCATCATTAAAAACACTTTGCCAGGCCTAATGCTCACAACTCACACATCAGACTTGCCTATTCAAGTGCTGGGACTATGGATATCTACCAGGTACCTCTCAGGAAAATGCACCTAATTAACCTTTTGCATGTATCTCCTCATTATGTGCTCAGACTTACAGTCCTTGTGCTTGAAAACAATCCTCCCACTTGTGCACCCCACACAACTTCAATATCTAGGCCTGTATTTTCACAGATTTTGACATTTATTCAATAACTCCATACCCTGTACTCCGCCAGCACTTCACTTTCCATGGCCTTCAGGAAGAAATCCATTTTCAATGCCTATCCAAAGGCATCAGCTTATATCACTCCTCAGACACAGTATGCTATTTTCACTAGGCACTAACTAATTTTATTTAGGCATTAACTAATTACATTATCAAATCCGATCCCTGACAGTAATTGCTCTCTAACAGCTACTGTCTGCCCCTCCTCAGCTCTGCATCTCCTCAGCAGCAGCCTCGCGGGAGAGGCTCTGGTCCTGATGGACATCAAAACCAAATCTTTCTTTCCTGCCAAGAGGCAGCTTTTGTCCACATCTGCCAGCTAGAAGCTAGGCCACGAACTACAGCATAGAGTGACACATCAGAAGCAACCAGACTTTTTGGAACAATTTTCAAAGGAGAGGTTGCAAAGCCTGTGATTTGGATAAATGAATACACACGATGCTGGTCAAGAGCATTAACTCTACATTACTCCTCTTTTCCATTTGTCTTCTGCCTCTGAAATTCACCTCAGCGATGCAAGCAACAGACTTATCTTTCACCTTCCTCAACCTTTGGGAAGAGAGCTTGCTTTTCCCCACTTCCTCTGGGACCTCAGGAATTCCAAATCCTGACAGCGTGAAAAGGCCGATCTGTCCCTAAAGCTTGTGTCCAAGAAAGCATCTTGTCTGCCAGTCTCCTTGCTGTTGTGATGGCAAATCTAAGGGTCCTGTACAGTCCCTGTGAGAAGGCAGGAAGGGTGTACAGAAGTGCCCATGCTCTGAACTGGATTTTTGACAACACAGGAGGCACAGAATAGCCCTAGATGCAAGCAGGGCTAAGGATTTGTGGGGACCACGAAGGCAGGAAGAAAATCTCACTCAGGAGCTCAAGAGCTTCCTGCAAAGACAACAAGCTGCGATGAGGGAAGAGCAGCGACACATCCATGCCATGATTTGGCAAAACACTGAGTCTGGTTTGTATCCTGACTAAAAATGCCACTGCTGCACTGGGCAAAACTCAGCACAGATATAAGCTCTGTCAGTTCAAAATGGTTCAAAACATTTCAACATATCAACTCTGTACCAGCAGGCTTTGTGCCAGATCAAATACCACCTGCCTGCACCTCTCTAACTTCGTGCTGGATCAAGTATTCTCCATCCTCCAGCTACCAGCAGAAAGCTGACATAAAATGGCAAAACAGAGAACCATTTAGGTTGGAAAAGTCCTCCAAGATCGAGTTCAACCTGTGACTGATCACAGGTTGCCAACCAGACCAGAGTTCTGAGTGCCACATCCAGTTTTTTCTTACTCTGGTACGAATTCTGCAGGAAGGCAACTGCTCTCCCAGCCCTGGCCTACGTAAAGGAGATGGATGCACAGATCAGGTACTGTACAACCACAACCTGAAGAAATACAGCCTCTTTTCCTGAAAAAAAACCAAAACAAAACAAAAACAAACAAACAAAAAAAAAACCACACAAAAAAACCCAAAACAAAACAAAAAAAAACCCCAAAAAAAAAAAACCACCACAGTTTGAGAAGTTCCTACTTTCTTGCCTGACCAAGGTCTACTGTTCCCTTCCCTATACCTTGATTCACCTCTTGTTTTCATGTGCTGATGCAACTGGTTGTGGGGCTCTGCGATAAACTGGGTCAGAGAAACTTCTCAGTAGCAGTCAGGTTGATGTGTTTTTTTTTTTTAATTTTGGATGATTTCATGTCTCCACAAAGAGCTGCCTCAGCACAACTGAGGGGCAATGAACTGCATGGGACAGCGCCAAGAGCAAGTGGCCAAATGTGGGGGCAAAACTAAATTGCCTCTGCTGCTGGGGAAAAAAAAAAAAAAAAACATTCATGTAACTGCTCCGGAGTAAGTTGGCTGCCAAACTCTGGAGCAAGCAATCAGCATAACATTTGCATTTGAATTGAGAGAAAAATCCCCAAGGAGCATGTCTAGGCAGGGGGCTAGTCTGGAGTTGGTCAGAGGTGGGATGGAAGGAGGGCATTCTTCATGAAAACTGGGTAAACAGTTCCCCAGGCTGCTACACACTACAAGGATTTTAGGTTGTTTCCAAAACTTTTACCTACCTATCCGTACCTTTGCCTTGAGCTTTAATAAATAAATCTTCCCTTTGCCTTGCAATGAATGCTGTCTTGGGTCATGGGACCGGGCTCTGCGCAATGGAAAAGCTCATCTAGCTAATTAATTACTGCTCCTGCCTCCCTCAGCATCAGAGAACGAATCCAGGTCCTTTGGCTCCAGCTACACGGTCTAATAGGAAGGCAGTTTTAATTACAGCTGGGCGCTGCATCCTCCCTTTGCAGTCACTGAGCTCAGTCCACAGCGGGGAATTTTCCCTGTTGTAGCTTGTGGGAAATCCATGGGAGCCACAAGCATGGGCCAGGCTGTGGGAAACCTGGACTCCCACCTCAATTCTGCATCTTGCCCAGGGTGGTGAATACATGTACCTGCTGCCAGCCAAGTCTACTGCTGGAATTTTTATTTTCTTGCCTGTTTCAGGGGGCAAAGGAGTGAGGAAGGGGGAGGTGAGGATGGTAGCAGGATTACCACATATAGTCAGAATCATTAACCACAGCACTCTAAATGAATCATTAGGCATCACAACAGATCCACACATGCTTCACTCCTTAAAGCTTCCTGACTTGAATCCCTGTTTTCTGTACAAATGCCCAGTGATTGTTTCAAGCCCATTTCCAATGTTACTCCTGCAACTCCTTCCAAAAAAATTGCTAAATAGATGAAGCTCTGCTGAAGGACCAGATCTGTTTATAGAACATACTTTTCTTTCACTAGACCAAATATATTCAACCCTCTCAAATAAATATGTACATTAAAGATTCTGTAATGGGCTAAATCAGAAAAAGAATGAAATAGCAAATGGGAAATTATGTAACATGGAGGAACTACAATAAGAAGGTGCATTTTAAAATATTATCTGCATGCTCCTTGGAGGCTAAATCTGAGAGAAATATTTTTAAAATTCAAGTATCAAAGACTGAATAAATGATTCCATTAGAAATAGAACACATATGTGAAGAAAAGGGATTATTTTATTTTTTAAAAATTAGTAAGTCCTCAGCCTGTATTATTACAACCTAAACATTGTCTTAGCCTGGAATATAAGAATCTGAAAGCAAATCTAAGTCTACAAATAAAGCAATACTGGCTTGTTTGCTTTTATTACTCAAGCTAAATTAAAAAAAAAAAGTAATAATATAAATCATATTTTTTTCAAATTCTATTGTTCTTATTACTCAAGCAGCTATTTCCACAGTCATATGCTTGCAACAGTACCTGGCAGCAGTTTCAATAAGTTATCTGAGTATTACAAAACAGCTTTACAACAGCAGACAAAACCACTCCATTCAACCCTCCTAAACTGATCCCCTTTTGGCTCCCACTCCACACCAGCCCCTCTGGAACAGCCCTCCCCATATCACAAGGCTGCTGAGATCAAGCCAATTGAATCAAAAACCAGGGAAATCACAATAGGATTAAAAAATCCTGAGGACAGAAGCCAACCAGCAGTTTTTTCCACGGACATTAATAAAAGCAGGATCAGGCCATAAACACACCACCATGATCTCCCAGCTTTTACTCAGGTGTAGAGGTCTGGACTGCACCTTCACGTAGCTTTGCACAGTGCTCAGCAGGCTGAAAGCAGCAAGTAATTATGCAAGTCACAGTTGGCCGCTTTGATTCAGCTCTGTTGCAGGAGCAGACTCAATACTATTTATCATCTCTCTCTAATCCTTGAGTTTATTCTGATTTAATAGAGAGAAGGTGGGCAACATTCATCAGCAGAGCCCTGAGTGCACAGGTAAGCCAAGAATAATCACCACAGCTCTGTCAGTCCAGATAATATCATCTTATCTATCAGCTGTCTGCAGTTTATATGATCTGCTTATCTCAAGGAGCTGTTAGATCTCAATTTTAGTTCAGCCTGTTGTTTGGTCTTGTTTTCTTCTGCATCCATTTGAAGCTCCGCTTACTGTGCTTTTCATCTTGCATAAAAACGCATCAGGGCCTTGAATTTTATTCCTGCTACTGATGCAATATGGTCTTAGCAACAATGAGAACAGTGAGCAAGTCATAAAAATAATAAACCATGCTAGGTCTGGAGGCTATGAAATCAGTTCAAACATACTGCGGGGAGCTGTACTGCCTGCACCGAGACACATGGCTTTCTATGGGCACCAGCCCATTTATGAGTCATGAAACATAATAGAGTATTGTTGAAAGCTTTGGGACCATGAGAAATTATCTACTGCCCGGCATGGGGAATGGTATAAACTGGCAAGGAACTGGAGTTACATTCTTTTACAGAAATGAAATCAGACAGCCTTGGCCTGCTTTCCAGTATACAAAACCACAAATCATGAGGACAACTCCTTAATTAGGACTAATATTTTTCTTAACTTTTTTTTTTTTAAAAGAGTTGCCACTGCACTAACCAGCCAGGGAAGCCAACATTTGCTCTGTCCCTATCTGAGTTATAGTGGGGCAGAAAACGTGGGGAAGACAAAAAGGAGGGGTAAGTGAGACTATTGTCTCAGCATGAGCTGCAAAAGCAAATGCACCAGGTGACATTCCCTCACACTGAGGATTTGGCACACGTGTTCAAGTAGAACAAAAGCTATTTGCTTAATATTCTGGCGTGATAGCAATGGGGTGCCATAGGTGTGCATATCTCCACACAGAGGAGAGCTGTCAGAGTGTTCTGCAGGGGAGAGCACAGGGCTGGATATCATTCCTAATCCAAATGCCACATTCCTCCTTGTTCCTGTGCCTTTAGAGCAAAACTGTTAAATGGCCCTCTGGCTGAGAAAGCTAAAGTCCTATTTTTAAATGAATGGTGAAGAGTTTAGGAAACAGCATAACTGCAGGAATACAGACCTTAGTGGATAAATACCTGACGGAGAGAGAAAAGAAGACAAAGTCAGAACCTTCAGTGTTATCCAGTGAGTGCACATGGAGCAATGGGCAAACTGAAACACAGGAAGCTTTGTTTAAAAACAAGAAAAAGTTGCTTTACTCCTAGGGTGGTTTGAACAAAGGAACAAATTGCCCTCAGACATTGTGGAATCTCAACTCTCGGGTGGAAGATCCTTGTTAACTTTGGAAATGCTACACACTCATCCAGTCAAGGAGAAGACAACGTTATGTGTATTCTCTAACAAATTCCAGTTAACTGATATAATCTGGATATTGAGTTTTTTTTACATATTAGTGAGCCCAGAGAGGTCATTAAAATCCCAAAGATTAACACCTCTTAGCAAATCAATTGCTAGCCTGGAATTAAAATATGCTAGAGGAAATTATGGCCCGTGTCCCAGTGATGAATGAGCAGAAGAGGACAAAACTGAATTCAACTAGGAATCATTCAGTCAACAAACGCAACCACACTTTGTATTGTGGAGCAGTTGCATCATGTTACACACAGCCAATAATAATAAATCAGGAGCTCACTTCCCTCCTGCCACAGATCATCTGAGATGGGACCAGGAATGGATGGATCCACTCTCTTCCCTTCCCCAAGGAAATCTCGAACTGATCAAAGCATAAACTCTGCCTGAAGCATGTGATTACATTTGAGATTGATGACATATTTTCCAAGTTCAAGAAGGTATTAGTGGCCCTTAGAGACCACAGTTTGGCTTCAAATTTACAAATCCCTATGAGCTGCACAGGTCCAGTATGTCCACTAGTCTTCAAAATTGAGCACGTGGTTTGTGGAGGCAGTGGGGAGGTGCAACTCTGGAAGCTGAGGACAGACATCAGTTCCTAAAGTGGCCTTCCTTGATACAAAAAA
>VXAY01005274.1:2480166-2502876 GCA_013399855.1 Oxyruncus cristatus | reverse complement strand
AAAAAAAAAAAGATCCATTTCACTTCTCATGCCCAGGTTTAAAATTCAAGTTTCAACAACAGCTTCAGCAGAACATTGTTCCTCTAGAAGAGAGAAGGAAACAGCAGCAGAAGGAAACAGAAGGAAACAGGTAGAGCACTTCGTTGGGATTCAAAATACGTGGACAGGGTTCCTAGCTCAACACCCAAGCCGCCCACGAGTCCCTGAGCAAGCTGTTTCAGCCAGCCTGCTGTTTGGTTCATCCTGCAAAGCAGAGGCTGCGGGCTCTGTGCCAAAAAATATCAGGACAATATGCCTAAAATAGAGAGTAAGGCATTCAGAGGTCATGGTCCCAGGCAGGTGGGGAGATACAATCTAGTGCAACACCTACTAACAGTTCTAAGGGAAGATGGAAGGGGAACCCCTATGAAAGTTTTCAGCTTAAAACTGATCCGAATCAATAAAAAACACCTCTCTGTGAGGACACGTACAATGTTTTGGGAAGGGATTTCATATTCCTCATACATGCTTAGTGCTCAAAGCAGAATGGCTTGTTCCTGAGCCGCAGGAACTTCTGAAGGTGCACTTACAGTGCAACTCAAAGTACAAGCATTGCTCTTTTAGACATCCCCAAGGTAGTGTCAGCAATACTGATCTCGTTAGCGCAGAAGTAAGGGTGGCAGCAGGGGGAATTTCAGCTCAGGCTCGTTATGGTTGCCCAAGACTCTGCAAATGTACTTGGCACCTCAGCATCTGCCAGTGCCATCACTCCTCTGCTGTGCAGGCACATGAGGTGGAGCAATCACACCTCCAGTTGGACAGCAGACATACCCTGCGAGACAGAATAAACGCTCTAGACCCAGGAATCAGGCAACTGTGAAGAACAAAAAAGGAGAGTGTGAGTTTGGGGAGGCCTGAGGCAAACGCTTTGGACGGGCGAAATGTCTGAGTTTCACTCCAAGAGTGAGATATCTTTCGTTATATTGGAAACCATCACTACATAAAATTTTATATTCTCCCCACACACATAGAACTGAGAACTCTTGCATGCTACTGTTGTTCCTGGATAACCAAAATGTCACCTTCATACCTACTTGTGGGCTGCAGTTCCACCTCATACTCTCTAAAAGTGTAGCTGGCTCATAAAAAAAAATAAAACCCTCAATGTTTGTGACAATCACATCTACTTTAATGTCTTCCAGGTTCTTGGCTGGGATGACACATCTCAATAACACGGCAAAAGAAAATGTCCTCTTTCATACAAACTAGACTTTTGTTTTCCACAAAGCTTTTCCAAGTACTGGACACACAGTCATACTAAATTCAACCTCTCTGACTTCACCTCTCTGATCCAGCAATAACTGGGAGAGTAGATTGAACCAGAGTTTAAAGCCATGTCACCACCAACCATCTTTGGAGAAAGACAGAGAGGATCCAGAAAGGATTTGATCTTTAACCTACCAAGTAGGGTTACGGAAATAAAATCTGAAGTCCTAGAACTTTGTGAATTTGAATAAGTGGTGAGCTTTGGCCAAGGAAAGCAATGAAGGTGAAAGCTGGACTTCAAAACAAATATTTTCCTGCATTCCTAAAAGGCCTTTAGTTTAAAAAAAGCATTTGTAATAAAACCTAAAACAAGTTTTAAAAAATCCAGAAGCCAAGGGCACAAACAAGTTCCAAGACAGTCAGAAGAGCTGTATCATTGCATAAACTGTGGGGAGAAAAAAAACCCATTAACTTAATGACATTGGTCAAAAAGTAAAGTATGAAATCAGAGTGGGGTTTGTTTGCTTACTTGTTTTTAAAAGGGCACACACATTCTAAAACTGGGTTTGGTTGGGGGCCTCTCTTTTTAATGTCTGCCTTCTTTTCCTCTAGCTGTTGTGTGCCACTGACTATTCTGGAACAAAATCTCACCTCCCTGAATTACAGAACTCTTATAAGTTATGCAACATAGTAAGCAAAAGCTCAGTAATTGTCAATATTAAAGAATGTCCATTGAACCAGCCAGTCCATCTGTGGAGTTTTTTTCATTATGTAGATTACACCACTGAAATATGGGAGAGACATTTCTGTTGTAGTCTGGACGAAAGAAGTTAGAAATGTTTTATTTCTCAACTAAAAAAATCACATGGAGAGCTTCACAAGTTTATAGGGACTCCTAATATGTTTTGCCTTTGTCCTTTTGTGTGCACTTCTTTTCTTCTCCCCCCCTTCAATGTGTAGACTAATTACAGTGATAAAACAACTCATATAAGATGTGACTCACACAGCCCTAAAGAGAACAATACAGCACTACCCTCAGACAGGGAAACAGCCCAGCTCACAGCAGGCAATAACTTCAGGCCCGGGGATCATTCCCACGGATGCTTAGATATTGAGCTTAATTGCAAGGTTAGGTAAAGTCTAATTTTAGATTCATTTCATACCCACACATCCAGGTCCAAACCCATGTTCTTGGAAACTGCAGATTAAAACGGATTGCTTTGAGTTTTGCATTTGCACATATAGCACCGGGGAAAAACCAAGCCCTGGTGTTTTCGAGAAAATTCTGGCCCTGGGTGTGGCTGCCCAATGCCTTCTGCGTGGAATTTGCCCAGAGATACCAGACAAGATGCAACTCATTCACCTCTTAGAAGAGGAAAATGGACCATTAGGGCATTGTGTATGATTAAGACGCAGCAACTCGTCCTTGTTGAAATGAAGATCAAAACAGGCAAACACTCACTGAGCAGGAACTCAACTGCAAGCACTAACAGCAGTACTAAGCAGTTCTCCAATCTGCTTATCTAAGACATGGTCCTGTCCAGTGCCTTAAGCCATCTCCCACTTCGGGACCAGCTGGACCACGCAATACCAACTCTTATGATCACTTCTGTGACGACTGAGGAAGGGGCTGCACAAGTACCTTAGACCTTGACAAACATCTTTTGTGTGTATCCAGTTCCCAGCTTTTGGCTGCTACTCCAGAACCAGCACTGCAGCTTACTTAGTTGTGTGGGATGCGCCAAGTGCACCTGCTGATTGCTTTTCTTGATGATAAATCCACAGGGAAGTCTCTTTGTGTATGATTGTAGAAGGACAAGCACACAACTGTGCTGGGGAATAGAAGATGAAGAAAAACAAGAGAGATGGAGTTAAGGAAGACAGGCTGAGAAAGCTGGGGCTGTTAAGCCTGGAGAAGTGGTTGTGTGGTGATCTTACAGCATATTCCAGTATCTGACTTCAGCAGTGAAAGGACAAGGGGGAAGGGCTTCACACTGAAAGAGGGGAAAGTTATAATACATATTAGGAAGAAATTCTTTCCTGTGAGGGTGGTGAGGCCCTGGCACAGGCTGCCCAGAAGCTGTGGCTGCCCCATCCCTGGGAGTATTCAAGATCAGGTTGGACAATGCTTGGAGCAATCTGGTCTAGAGGAAGGTTTCCCTGCCCATGGCAGGGGGTCGGAACAAAATGGTCTTTAAGGTCCCTTCCAACCCAAACCATTCTGTGATTCCGTATAAGTTTAATATAGTAAAAAGCAAATCACACACAATTACAGACAGTATTCCAAAGCCTCTCTCATGCCCTTTGCTACAGCCATCAGATGACAGCTCACTGCCATTCCCATCCATTCCCATCCCAGCTGTTGAACCACCCACTTGCTGTCCTTATCTTCTGTGACATGCAGAGCAGATGCCAAAGGCCCCACATCATAAAAGACTTCAACCTATGCATGGCCTGAGCTGTCCCTCCTCAGCTGTCACAGCCATAGTTCATTGGGAGACAAACTACAGATTTCTTTTCAGAAATGTTGTATTTCATGCAGTTTCTGAAAGAGCATTCATCACCCTCTCAGGAAGAAGGAACTGTGTTAACACAACAAACCCAACATCTCTGCACATACGTTTATCTGACTAAAGAGAAATGAGGAATGCCTGCCTATATGCAAAGTCAAATTCCTGCAGAGATCAAGTATGCTTAGATCTGGCCATGAGAGTGACTAATAATATGCAAGTGTTACGAACTATTTACGGGCTTAACCCAACTGCAGTGAAGTCAATGGTTTAACTCTCCCTCCCTTCAAAGGAAAAGGGATCTGGCCTTGGCACATACTTGAGGCACAGCTCACTGCTAGGCTGGCTCATCTCCCTGCCACCAGTCTAGTAGCTGTACAGAATCAATCCCCAAATTATACCTACTTATCTTTACAGTCAATTCGGATGATTCTTTGCCTTCCCCCCTCTCTAAATGTCTTGATTTGCAACAGAGATACTAAATTATATAACTAGGAACACCTGTAGGCTTCAGGATGAACAGAAGGACTGAAAATCTTGAATCCTTTCTGGACTAACAGATGAGGTTCTGTCTCAGTCACTTTGCTAACCAGGCAGAAGTCATGCTACAGCCTCCTGGGAGCTTCTGCTCCCCAGACATTGCTGTAAAGAACAGCAAGAAATACCCCTGCAGAACTGTTCTCTGAGGAGATGCACTTACAATGCCTTTGCATCTCCACTGCATGCTCACCAGCACGAGCTCTTTTACTACAAGAATGAATTTAATTTGGCAGTCAGAGCACAGGAATGGCATCCAGAGCTCCTGAGCCTTGCCAGCCATTTGTCCCATTTGTTCAAACATCTTGCACAAGCCACTTAATCCAATTTTTTTTTTTTTTTAAGCTGGTTACCTGAAATAGGGCCTGATCCAATCCCCAAAAAGGCAAATGGGAAATTTGCAGCCCACTTCAGTGGTACCCACAGGCTCATAGGCCTCTATGTCTATATTTAGGCACTTAAATATAGTAGTCTGGGCTTCAGAGATTACTGAGTGCCCACAGCTGCCACTGATCTCAGAGAGGGGAAGAGAACAAATCTCTGGTTCAAAGAGTTTCTCAGCTGCAGACTGGGAAGGTATAATCAAGGGAAATGTCATTGTATTCTTGCTGTGTTATGGATTTCTCCTTACATAAATCAATTGAAATCTATCTTACATAGGAATAAGCTGTATTTTGCAAATAATACATGAAATACAAATATGGTGTAGTAATAATAATACTGGCAGTTTTTAAAACTGTATTTGCCCTATGTACAGTGCAATTCTACAGATAACTGTCTGGTTATGTTATGTATGGTATCTGGTTATGTCACTCCTTAAGAGGACACTGGATACAGCAAATTCTCTTTCCAAATGCATAACACAACACATTTTAATTCTGCCATTTAAGGGAAAAGGGGAAGAGAATAAAAATCTTATTAGAAAAAAATAGTAACACATCCCCCTCCTGAAAGAGCACTTGGAAGTCAAGGGATGTGGAAAACACAAAATTTAGCAGCTTTTTCCAAACTGTCTCTGTTTTACCCTTTGTCATTTCCATGGCTGTTGCGTCCACAACAGCAGTCCCTGGGATATGGCATGACTCCTGGAAAGAGCTCCTGGGGCCAAAAAACCTAAAGCAGCTCCTGCCTGGGTCTAATGGCTTTGATGGGCAGATTAGATTTCCTGCCAACACAGTTATTCTGGGATGGGGGGGGGGGAGGGGGAATAATAATCATGAATGAAACAGTGATTGATGTTCCCTCTTCATTGTACAAGAATTTTGATTGTCAGTTGATCTGTCCTTCGGTGAAACACACCTTGGATATTAGGCCAAGGTGAGGACCTGATTTTTTTCCATTTACAAATAATAACAAATTAAAAGATGCATCAGGATCCTTCAGCTTTTCTTGTGCATTTCTCTCTCCCTCGAAAGCCAGGCTAGGAAGAGACATTCATAACCAAAATCCTGAGGAAAAAAAACCCTAGCAGTTCTCAAGGGCAAAGTGAAAGTCTGGACTTGTAAAAATACTTGGGCAACAGTCCAAGCAAAAGGCCCAGTCTTTAGAACAACTAAACAAAGGAGAACAGGATCTTGTCCCACATCAGTCTTTAAAGGACAGTGAGAATGTGCAGAACTGCGGTCCCAAAGCATTTAACATCAGTGGGTGTGAAGAATAGCCTCCTCCAAGAAATGTGGGAGTGCTGCCCGAGAGCCCACTGCCAACTTAAAGGAGATGGAAGGAGAAAGATAACCCAGATACAGATCAGTGAATGTCAACTTATTTTTAAACCTGCTCTGCAATAACTGAGAGCTGAAATGCACCAAGCAGGACTGGGTGGCACTGGGACTTATGTCACTTGGCTGTGATTGACTCAGTGTGTTGCTTCATCCCCTCACACGAGCTAAAAAATACTTTATTAGCAAAAATGCTGAGATGGAGACAGGCATCATCAGTACAACCCTCCAAACCTCACCTACACTCAACTACTTCTTTGTGAAGGGATAAAGGCACATTGTTCCACTCCACAAAACCCCACTGGCCATGACTGACAGATGTTCTAAACCTTGAGCTGCACAGCTGAGAAGGGCCATACACAGCCAGGTCTGTCAGATTTCTCATTTCCTGGTAACCTGTGTGCTCAAAACACCGAGCCACTCACTTCCTTGGGAGTTTATTTTTCCCTTAGGAGAATTATCTGTTTCTGTGAATCCTCTTCACTTTCTGTTCAAGTCCCAGATTGTGCAACTTCACCTCCTTTTATAAATTAGAAAGGACCAAAATTGCTAGCAAAAGTACAGACATTGGTTTCCTCATCTGCCCCTTGTGACCTCTTCAGTTGTTGCTGATGTTGAGCTCTTAGGACTGTCTGAATTGATGCTCTTTGCTAAGTGTTTTTATACAGCAAATCAAGATAGATCTGTAAAATGTTCATAAGCAGATGACAGGACTGTCAGTGCTGCAGCCAAGCACTGGAAAACACGAGACAATGACTGTACTCAACCACCACCTCAAGTCTTTCCTCACTTCTCCACCTCCCATCTAATCCCTCTGGCAACACCAGTAGTGCCAAGGTCTCAGTGGCCACTCCAAATGGCACATCAGTACAAGCAAAGTTTGAAAGGATTTGGTGCTCTTGGAGCACAGGCAAGGCTGAATCCCCCTGGCACCAGGAGCTCTCAGGATCCTGGCCAGTCCCCAGGTTTTTCCCCCCACTCACCAGCCTCAGGCACCTTTCTCCACCAGGAGACATTAAGGAAACTTCCCTGTCTGACCATGTGTTCCTCAACAAGGGTGTAGATAAAGGCCCTTTGCAGCGGGTCTAACACAAGTTGGAGGGTCCTGGGCGTGTCCTTTTCCCCTACTCTGAGCACCTGACACATCAGCTTTCCTGACAAAAGCAAAAGAAACAAAGAAAAAAACCCACTTCTTTCAGGAATAGGGGTTTTTGTGAGCAGAGGGTCTCCATGAGGCAAGCGGAAAGTTACTGGGAGCCTTTTCTGTCCCAGTATCACACCACAGAGCAGGACTGCAATGTCCCAGGACTCAGATCTACACTGGTGCCACTGATGTCAGAGCTGTGCTGGCATGTACAAATAAATACGAAGTATTTCGGTGCTGTGTCACAATGGCAGCAGTCTCTTTCCCATATTTATGCCTGCAAAATGTTGCTTTGCAGTATCAGAGAGGACTTCTGTGCAATCCAGGAACTGGTGACAAACTCCTTTAATTGCACTCAGAAATATATTTTTAGGAATAAGACCAAGAAGTCAACTCGGTTTCCTTCTTGTTAAAAAAAACTAAAATAAAAATGTAAAAATGTCTGATGGGCTGGGAGTGAAGAAAAATGAAAGCATTGATCAGCTCAACAGCTGGAAAAATGACTACTAGTACAAATAAAATTTTAAAAACCCTGTTAATATTTTAAAGATTGTGTGGCTGGAAAAAGAGTGAATTTTTGTTTGTTTGTTACTGTTAGGAACTTACAGCTGCTGGAGAGTCAGGTTTCCATAAAACCTATCTACTGTTTAATGCCACTAGAAGCCTGGAAATTTAACTTCTTAGATACTGAACATTTACAGACAGTTACTTGCTGGAAACGTATAAAGGAGATGTGACAGCTACAGTGGGGATTTTATTAATTTCAACATCAAGAAGGACTATGGGGAACTTTGTAAAGGAAAACCACCCTTGTCCTTGACCCCAGAGAGCCTTTTGTTCTCTCACCTACCAACAGGGAAGAGCAGATTACAAGATAAAATACAGGAGACCCGGGAAACTGGGTTACTGCACTTGTTTCAGTTCTGCCTGCCCTCATAACACGAGCAAGTATGTCAGATAGGGTGCTTAAATGTGTCTTCTTGTCCTGAATGTCCAACCTAAGGGACAAAGCAAAGCAGGCCTGGTTTTCACAGCTAGCCACCTTTCTTTCACAGCTAAAGCCAAGGAAAGCTGCAGATGCTCTCAAGCTCAGCTCAAGGACTGGAGATCAAGCATTTAAAAGGGGAGGTCTACAAAATCAGAGGCCACTTCTGAAAAGGCCTTGTATTTCTCAGCAGTTCACTCAGCAGCATATAAAATTTCCAGAGCATTTGTTTTTAGAATTTTCAGTCACCTTAAGCAAAGCTAAATGTCAGTTTTAATAGATTACAAAACCTCCCCTCAATTCCAGGGCCAGCAGTCAGAAAAACTGCGAAGCAAAACTGCTGTTGCCAGCACAACTCATCCTTCAATTCCTCAGAGCAGTGCAGCAAAATTCTTACTTGACTATTAAATACAGTTTTGGTTTCTTCCTCTAGAAATGATAAACAGCTGATCCATTTGTCTCAAAGTCAATCATATTAAAAAAAAAAAAAGTCATACACACAGCCTAGTGATGTTGAACTCCCACTTTCTTCATCTCCTAAAGAGATCAGGGATGATTTCTACAAACAAGTCAAACTTTCTCCCTCAAATACCTCAACCTGCAGTTAAGTGCTACCTACTACTTTTGCTGACTGGCATTTCAGACCAGTTAGAGAATCCAAGCAAAAGAGCCATCAGAAAATAACAGGGGATTTGTTCCACATCATTTGTGTATGATTTATATTGATGATGATCATGTTAAAGCAAGAAACAAAGCATATTAATTACTATAAATGCCAGTGCTGCGACCATTGTGCTGCTGTCTGAAAGTCACTTTTCTTCACTTTTGAACTGAGCAATTTGCCCTGGGCTCCACATCACAAAAATGAATGAAGATAGAAAACTGATGCCAACCTCACACGGATCATTTCCAGATTCCAGCCTCTGTTTCACATTCCTTTGTCTTTGATCCTCACACGAGTTCAAAAGTACATGTTTACATCAAGGTCATTACGGCTGACTCAATAATTCGGCAAGATAAAATGTCTGAAAGAAAGTAATTGGTTAAAGAAAGTATTGAAGGGTTTGTTATCAGTTTATGCCATGCCATAAAGCGGAAAATTACCTTAAATATTGAAAGAAAGGACTTGCATGAGAGATAAACCACAGGCAGCTGAAAGCACTGGGGTTCTGGATAACAATTTACTGCAGCAAATACTCTTGAACTGCTTAATTTTTACATGGTTTCAGAGAAGGAGAAAGTTTAACTGCAGCAGGCAGACTTTAACCCTGGAAATAACTGTTCAAAAGCATGAGAGTCTTTCATCATCCCCCACTTGATGTTTTTGTTCTCTTATTTATTTTGTATTTGAATTATAAAAAGTTTGAGGGTCCAAAGCCCCCTCACATGGTCTTTGCAGGCTCTCTCATGGGCCTAGTTCTTCTAGTTTTGCTTGAAAAGGAGTTAACAGGTAAAAATGACAAGTGTCCTGTAACAGCTTCCTTTCCACTGTGTTATTACACTCCATGAGTCACAATACACAGTCCCACTGAGGTTTAGGTGGCCTGCACCCGAAGGCAGCATGAAAACCTAACAAGGAGCAGTGACTTCCTAACTTATATTTAGTAACAGTCCTTCTCAGCATCCCTTGCATGACAACAATGACAGGGAGAGCAATGGCAAGAGTAATTTAGTGTATATTGTCCTGGAGCAGGGAAACAAGATGACACCCTCTGCATATCCACTGTGGGGCTAAACATGGCATAGCCACAACAGTCAGAGCTCTGGTTACCTCAGCTCCATCACCCCTGAGCTCCAACACCAAGGTCCTGGCAGGAAGGACCCTAGAACTGGTTTCTCTGGTTGGCATCAGCTGCACAGTCTCCAGGCAAGAGTAAACGGACATGTGACGGCAGCAGCCCTTTTGCCAGGTAACTTCAAAACAGGGCTGTCACAAACAGTAACATTTATCCAATTTCAAAGTATTTCACAGCTATGGAGGCTAAGGAGATAAGATCTCTTCTGTAGCAGTGATCACCTTGAGGGACACCTGCTTCTGCAGCTACATGGGGAGAACAACTCTCTTTTCAGTGAAATGCAGCATGTGCTTGCTGGTGATCTGTCAGTGGCATGGCCTGGGTTACACACACGTGCTTCCTTATTGTGGGAAGTAAAGAATACAAAACCCTTCTGTTTCAAACCTGATCAGATTTCCAGAACCCAGGGAAAAGGAAAATAGAGTGCAGGTTTGAGAGCTGGAAGAACAATTCAGTGATTCATCAGAAACAACACAGGTGCCACAAGAAAGGTTCTCTCATTAGAATGACTGTTTAGCCAAAAACCCAACTACGTACTAAAAAAACCCTCCAGTCGCAGGTTTGACCCCGGATTATTAATCCACTGTGCAGATGAAATTCTTTTCCCCACATCTCTCATCCTCCTAGGCATAATCCCATCTTTCCACTGGCCTTAACGTTTCCCTAAAGCCAGACTTACCCCCGTGCTCCACACCTGAGCCCCAGTAGAGCGAACGACTTGTCTCCCACTAATGCTCCAAACTGAATCTCATTGCCTTGGGTGAGATCTTTCTTCCTACTACAGCTCCTGATCCGCCCAGATTTAACCTCAAGAGAGCCACCACACAGATATCCTCCCTCTTTCACCATGTCACTGAAAGAATGGCATTTTTGTGGTGAAATTACCTTTCTGGCTTTGGAGCTTTCTAGAATTGATAGAGAGACTCATTGACTGCATCAAGCTCCTAAAGAACTGCCATTTTGTATACTACAGTACTTGAATAGGGAACCTACAGCTACCAAAACCTTTTATATAAACTCTTGAAAAGCTGCTGAGAAAGTTAATATTACAGCCTAATCCAGTGGGAATACTACTTTAGGTAACTCTCACCACCCATCTCAGGTAGAGTCACATTTGACACCTGATTTGCAGTCAATTCCCCTATTCTGATGCCTATCCCTCTATTTGATGGACAGGCTCCAACAATATAAGTTACCTCCACCTGATTTTATTAAACCCAGTGACCAGCACACTCCATTGGACAGGAACTTAGCTTCTCAAATGACTCTGCAGGTCAGACTCCTGCAGTTCACCTCCGTCTGCAGGTGTACAAAATCCAGTGCTCTGACGGAGAACAGCAATGACTGGAACGTGTGAGATGTGGCAGGAGCAGCCTGCAAAGAGTGTGGCCACCCTGGCAGCACCTACAGAAACTCCTGTTAGGTGGGGATTTAAAGTCAGCCAGGTCTTGTGTCATCATTCATCAGTCTTCTTGGCTTTCCCTCTCCGTGAGCAAATGATGAATATGACCTTCTTTGTTTGAGTTCTTGCAATGAAGCACTGTTTGCATAAGGCTCTTTTTTATTTATTTTTTTCCTGTGGCTTGTTGACTTTTATAAGACATTCATAAATTTGTTCTGAGTGCCAGTGAGATGCTTAATGGTGCTAAAGGGAAGGTATTAAGGATAGTCAACTCATGTCAGAACAAGCCACTTGAAAGTAGCTATAAATATTTGTCTGGATTTCATTTTGCTAACAAACAGCTTCTTTACTTTTTCCCCCCCGCCTCTAACCCCCCTAAAAGAGTTGATCTCATAAACAACAGAAGAATTTTCACATTAGTAAAAAAGGGCATGTCTGGATTTGGTTTTTTTAATAGAAACTTTCCTATTGGGGACATTTGAGTCCTTTTATTCTGTCTGCATGGAATCAGCTCCCTTTTCAGGAAAACTTTGGCAGCTTAAGACCTCCAGGGTGAGCTCATGTTCTTTTGCACTCCTTCAAACTCATCTCTGCTCTTTCATTGCTCTGGCCATGAGTTTAGGCTAGACTTAGGGACTGCAGTGTCCTACAACTAAGCCAGCAGCTACACATTCCTCCTCATTTTGCTCATAAGCACACTGGAGGGGTTTGGATTCCTTCAGGACTTGGAGCCACTTGCCACACAATTTGGAAACTCCACCCCCTCCAGTCCTATTGCTCTAAGGTCACATTGACACGGACACACAAAATCTTATTGTCTTTGGTACCAAAGTCCCTCTCTTTGGGAACTATGACTGGTAACTGGGGGCTACCACACGTGTAGTCCTCCTCCAACCCTTGTCAGCTCCAGGGCAGCAGAGACAGCTTTCCATGCAAGAATAGTCCAGAGTTGCTTCTTGGAATCAACAGGCATCAATGCTGAGGGCTTGTCTCTGCCTCTGGCTTTGGACAGACACAGCCCTTTCCTTCCCAGAATAGTCTCTGCATGCATTTCAGAACTGAAAGACCAAAACTGGGTTGGGATGCAACCCAACACTGGAGGTTTGAGAACCTCCAAAGAGCTACTGCTGGGACAGATGAGCAGATAGCTCAGCACTCAGCCAGCAGGAGAGCAAAGGAAAAGGGACTGCCCAGAGAAGCCAGATGGGGGTGAGAGGAAGCCCCCAATCTCTTTGAAAAAGGTCTAGGAGACCAATAAGGAGTGGGGAAGCAAGGTTTGGGATGGTCTTTGTTTGGTTGGTTTAACTCTGTGGAAAGAATGAGCTGTCAATGCAATTTTTTTCTTTGTTTTCTTGGCACTTTCACAGACCAGATCTCATTACAGCAGTCCAGAAAGTACCAGCAAGGAAATCTTGAACACTCGTCTCAGACAACTCTCATAAGAGTGAAGGTGAGTTGTACCTCGGGAAGGACTGACAGCTTTAGTCTTAGCTTGAAGTCAACTAACATTTGGCAGCTTAAAATCACTTCTAAAAATATTCAAAACTAGTATCCCCCAGAGATGCTACCCAGAACTACCCCAGACAGCAAGGGAAGCATGAGAGAAAAACTTTCTAATACAGAGCTCTAAACTGCCTCCAGTGGGTTTTTTTTCTGGATACTTTTGGATTTTCTGGATATGTGTGCAGCTACATCCCATTATTCTCCGTTATAACACGTCATTAAGGCACAAACAAACCCTGTGCCTCCAGCACAGTGATGGGAGAGACCTGGCAGATGCTCCAGATCAGCAGAGATAAGAGTAAACTACTACACAGGTAAGGCACCTGCCCAGGGCAAGGATGCAGTTCCCTGCCAGCCTGCACCTCACTGCTTCTGTTGTTCTCCTTCCTCCCTCTCATTCCCCCACCTTTTTTTTTTTAAAAAAAATGCATGTATATCACTCAAGGAGGTTTTCCAGTGCCTGCAAATGCTAATTGCCACGGTTTGTAACATTCTGTACCCCACTAGAATTAAATGGCAGCCCAGCAGCTCTGATGATATCATGGTGAATGATTTATCCGGCAATGTAGCACATTCCTGCAGCGTTGCTTAAGCAATAAGGCACAGGGAGAACGTTTGAGTGATTAGTTTGCCTCTAGCGTGGGCTGCAGTCAGAGGTTAACGGCCTTGAGCACCCAAGAAGTTCAATTAATGCCTTGAAATGGACTAGCTAGAAGGCCTGAGGCCGTTATTAAATGGAACATTAACACAAGGAATACTATTTCATGCCTGTGCAAACACGGGTAGGGTACTTCTCACACCCAAAGCGCTCCAGCCATGTTCGAAGTCAGCAAGCACCTGAAGAACTCTTTGTTGAGAGATGGGCCCCAAATGCATTATGGGCTCACATTTCCACCCTCATCACAAGCTTGAGCCATTTAGAGAGCAGCATTTGGGCAAAAAGGCTTAGAAAAAGCTGCGCTTTCTGGCACTACCAGGAAGCAGCAACGTGCAGCTTTATAGCACCTCCTCTACCTCTTCTACTCCCACCAAAATGCCCAAAAATCTGAAATGAAGACAGTGAAGAGTCCTGGGTAAGGGGAAGAAGTGCTGGCACTCCTTGAAGTAACTTGTCAACTTCAGCATTGTTAATGACTATGGGAACAGGCCCATCCCATACACCACAAAGGTTCTGTCACGTGGACTCACGGCTCTGCTGCATCCCCATCATACTGTGTGCGAGCGGAAGAAATGTGACTGCCAGTAATTAAGAGCTACTTCAGCAGATGATTTGTTAAAATGCTCTGTCTGATCTCCTATAAATCCATCTAAGCAACCCATCAATCCTCCCAACTGATGCCATCAACAGTCACAGCCCTCCACCCCCTCAGAGGAGGGCAGGGAGAAGCAGCCAGCACATTTAGGGGCGACAAGATACCCTCTTAAAGAGATTCCACCAGTAAGAGTGGAGCTAAGAAGAAACCTCCAAGGACACCGACTTGCACAGGAACAACCCACTCCCTCAGTGCCCTTGAAATCTCACATGTTTTTCTGCCTCTAATTGCCCAGCTTCTTCCTCTGAAGGAGACTGATGCAAGGCCCTTTCTCTACAGGCTACCCATCCATTTTTAGTTCACTTATAAACCTTAACCTACAACACCTTCTTGGCCATGACCAAGCCAGCTGTGATGCAACAAGGCAGAAGTATGTCACAGTACAGCCAGCCCAGGTTTGCTTTTCTGAGGCTGCCCATCCCAGCTATAAAACTCCCTGCCAAGACAAATTGGATTAAGCTCAGATCAGATTATGCGAGAGCTGGGCTGTGGGGACTTTTCACTCCAGCCTTTCTCCAGTAAAAAGAACTCCAGAAGCTCAGCGTGACAACAAGGGAAGAAAAAAAGGAGAGAGACCAAAGCCATGAAGAGGGAACTGGGCTTCTGGGGAGAGGAGAGTAAAGACGGATAACATGCAAGGTAAATAAAAAGGCACAAGGGCTTAGTTGTGACTTCAGAGAGAGAAAGTGGGGGGCAAGGGGTCAAACTTTACACTAATTAACCCTGTCTCAGTAAGCCTTGAAAGCCTGCAAGTGTCCCAGTGACTGCAGCATGGGCAGTCAGGTCTGGACCATCTTTATCTTTGAAACTAAGGTTGAAAAGAGTGACAGTTCCACCGTCAGATCCCAGACAGTTTGCTATGTTACACAGCACTAACCTGAAAATTGGAGTTTGCTCTGGAATCTCCCCACAGCATCATTTAAATTTGTAAGAAAACAGCATTGTGAAAACGTGCACCTGCTCCCTGATCCAGCAAGGCACAGACATGTGAGCTCACCTTTAAATACAGGACACTGTTAACCCAGAGTGACTCTTCACAACCTGAAATCATTGAGCATTTGCTTAAATACTTTTCTGGATCAGGAAAAGCACAGTCATGGGTGTCCTCAGGCTGCACAATTCATCGAAGCAGTACCTGGTTCTGTCAATGCTGCTGACAGACTGGTAAAAATCAAGCAGCAACTAACACAAACACAGAAGGCTAATACATAAAATAAATTGAACATCCACATCATGTACGGCGTATATATACAGGATACAGAAAAAGAGTGATTACATCGCTGCTCTCAGTGGATAACAGAAAAATAGTAAGCCTGGTTTGGATGTTCTGGCAAGAAAAAACATGGTGTGACTGCCATTTAATGCCTTTACTTTTTGGCAAGAGAGTCCAAATTCTCCATGTATTAACATTGAAAAAGCAACATATCAAAAGTTACTTTATGGAAATACTGACCAGACAGCATTACTCTGATAAAGAAAACCAATCTCCACAGCATGTCTGTCTTCTAATGTACCCCATTAGCACAGAGGATCCCAAAAAACATTGGGAGATTCATTCAGAGCTTCTGCATACAGACTACAAGGAGATTTATATTTTCCATTATTGCTGCAGTACTGCATTACAATCACATACACCTGGAGCTACTGCAGCACAAATTAACTTTGCTAGAGTTACCAGGAAGATCTACCACTGAGCCAACCCCATGAGCAAAACTGCAGAGCCCTCTTTTTATCAAGCTTCTGTCCGGAAATTCTGCACACCTTTTTTCCTCTTGCTACAGAATTAAAATATAAATTTTTTCACGATATGGGGAAGGCAGGGTCAGCTCTACCTAGCCCCTAGCACACAACAATCTAATTAATAATCACAGCAGAAAGAAGAACATATCTGTATTCCCATTCTCTCAGTATGAGGTATCAGTGATTGAGAACTCCTGAAAAGCCCCTTTTGCTTCCCAGTCCAGTTTGTATTTGTTTAAGCCTAAGGCAGACAAACACAACACAAGCCCCCAGGAATCCATAACCACCCTGATGCTTCTGGGTTGCAGATCATCTCCACTGCCATCTGTTTTCAGTCACTTCCAAATGAGTTCTGAAGAGTCAATTGTTTTCTTCTAGGAAAAATAAACATGCAAGCTGCTATTCACCCGATTTCCAGCAATTTTCTGTTGTGGGTAAATGTAGCTTCAGATTCTAGAACTAAAACTCATTCTCATCCAAAGAATTTTGCAATATAATTACCTCATTTTTACTGACTTGGATAACTGCTGCCCTTCAAGAAAAAAAAAAAGAAAAAGAAGGGGGTGGAGGGGTGGTAAAGTCTGAAAGACTAATTCCTCCTCCTGCCCCTTTGTTATAAAACCTTGGAACAATTGACAGTGATTAATCTCACTTGATATTTCTTTGGTTCTCTATTTGTTGATTTAAAGGTATTTTATGACTGATTGTTTTCAGTTGCCTGGACAGCTGTCAGATCTGTACTGTGGTTTGATTTGGCTTTCAGGGAGCAAAATTATTATTTTTCTTATTTTTACAGCTCCAACACACAGTGGCTGACGGAGGTGGCCCGTCAAAAACCATATATGTGAAACCAAAACTACCTCCAGATTGAGAGAAGATTATACAAGCAAGATGTGGAAGGCAATAACACAGTCATTTTTTGTTTTATTACTAGTTTTTATGATGCCCAGCTTGCACATTGGGTGCACATACTCTCAAATACAATGGCAAAATCCATCCCTAGGTGTAACATCACTGGCTTTTACAGGAGTAACTTTGTCCTTTGGAGCAGTACTGGCAGAGCTGGTGGGGAGCTTGCCTGGGGGCTGGAGTGCTCCAGTCCATGAGGAAAGGCTGTGCTCAGTGGAAGGAGTGTGAAACAGGCTCTAAGTTTCTGGACCGCAAAATAAGACATAAAAGAATCAACAGAACTCAGGAGAAGAGAGTGCTAATAGTGAATAGCTCAATATCCATAATCATCAACCTCTTGTCTCTAAGAGTGACTCATAGCCTTGACTCTGAACCTTCCTTGCCCTCAGCGTTAGCCAATTTTCATTATTTCAAATGTCTTCCATTTTACCTGCATCTCACAGCTGTGTCCTCCCTCTCTTTCCTGGCTCTTCACTTCTGTCGTGGCCCACCTACAAACATGTCTAACACCACTTGTATGTCATCCCTGGCTCACCCTCATATTTCTCCGATTCCAAACTAAAACCTCACCAGCCTCTATCTCAAACAGACCGTTCAGAAAGACCAAACACCTGTCAAGGTTCCTCCTCCAAATTACGTAGAATAAAGTTTCACTAAAGCAGAAGTCTTTGTTATTAGACAGTGCTTTCATTGCTTGCACATACAACATTCACAAGCTTTCCTTGTTTTCAGAAAGCATATGAAAATCGGGTTTATTCTGGAACTGCAGGGATCTGCATGATCACAGCTGCTTTTCTCCATGGTCTGCTGCACTCATCTATACACAGTATTAGGGCTAACAAATGGACCAAAAGCAAAAAAAGCAATTTGACCTAAAACAAAAAAATCCAGGCTCTTTTCAGCCTGGAAAAGGGAAGGTTTCAGGGTGACCTAGTTGTGATCTTCCAGTACCTGAAGGGAGCCTACAGGAAACATGAAAAGAGACTATTTCCAAGGGCCTGGAGTGACAGGACAAGGGGGAATGGCTTCACACTGACAAAATAGGTTTAGACTGGATATTAGGAGGAAATTCTTTGTGAGGGTGGTGAGGCCCTGGCACAGGTTGCCCAGAGAAGCTGTGGCTGCCCCATCCCTGGAAGTGTTCAAGGCCAGGTTGGACAGGTCTTGAAGCAACTTGGTCTGTTGGAAGGTGTCTCTACCCAGGGCACAGGATTGGAACAAGATGATCTTTGAGGTCCCTTCCAACCCAAATCATTCTGTGATTCTATTATTCAAAATTTACATACAAGCTTAAGTGTATGGAGAGAGCAACTGCTATTGACTACAATTTGCTAAAATGTGAGCACTTTTACAGGAAAGAATGGATGTTCTTTCTGCCATGGCATTTTACTGGACAGATTATGTGATCTGCTTAACATATCTTCATGTTTCTCCTTGCCCAATTAGGGAAGACTGGGAGAAGACTGCTCCAAGCCAGGCACTAGGTGGTACTGGCTTAGGAACAGTCAGTCCCTTTTTGTGATCTATTGCTCCCACTGCCCAAAATTCACAGCACATAAAACAACCAGAACAAGTGCTCAGAAATACAGTGAAATTAGGGATGGGGCTCATTATTTTGCATACTCCCACTGCCTACAAAGAAAGGTGTCTCCAATTCTCTCCGCCACCGAGACCACCTCTCCTTCCACTGCCCACATTACCTCTCAGGCTCTCTCCATTAGTATTCCTGCTTTACTGCCAGCTCTCTTTAAAAAAAAAAACAAAACACACACACACACAACAAAATAGATAAAAATAACCCACACAACTCTCTTTCAGTTGCCAGATTATTATTCACCCTTTCAGCCCATTCTGAAACATCTTACATTGTTCGGATGCGACGCCTCTCTGTTTTTCTCCTCGAGGGCTTATGGCCCTGCTACTCTTCTCAAGCTTCACACTTATATTTTTCATGGAGTTTTACTTTTCCTCTTCTAGTCCCTTCCTCCAAAACACACTGCAAGCAGTGGAAACAAGCCCCACATTATGCCCTGAGAGCCTGCTTATAACAATAGATTTGAGCTTGTTTTGACTAAATCACTCATACCAACATCTTCACTCCTTTGCTTTCTAAACCATGGCCATAAATTTTTGGGAAAACAGCACAACAATTGTATCTTCACATCCATGCCCTCATCAGCTTCTCTAACACATGGAAAATATGGCCCATCAAGTGCACTAGGCCACATTTAATCAGGCACAACACACAGATCTAGCCCTACAGACTAGGGGTATTTTCCCCACCCTTACACACATATAGGCCTTTTAATCCAACTGAAAGGTCTGGGAATTCCTTTCCCAGTTCCACAGATCCCACTGTGCTCCCCTCCCCTCCATCCTGAGTCATCTTCTTAGGGTGCCACCTTCTGCAGACATGCAGTGCTGCCTTCTTACAAGTCACTTGGACACAGGATGAATTGAGACCATCCTTGAACAAATCCCCACGGTGTTCCCATCTCCTCCACTTTCCACCACTCTGGTCTCATTTCTGTCATCTGATTCCTCTTTATCCACATGGCCTGTTCTCATACCCATTCACGTCATACATTTAAGAAGGTGACAAAGAATGTCAAATGTCTTTATAATCCAGCTAAACCACATTTGCCGCTTCAACCACCAGCTTAGTTCACTGTTCTCCTTTTAAACAAACACAAACAGCTCCAGAAGATCCAGCAACAACGGAAACAGGCGAGCAGCAGAATAGTCCATGCTGAAACTCAGCATGGTCCCCCATTAGGGGGAAAATTTCGAGTGCTTTAACCATGACAAACAGCACCACAATGAATCAGTGGATATGACGGGTCAGCCTCTTGGCTGGTGCAGCGCCAGCAGCTTCCACAGGGGTTCATCAGGCATGAATTGGCCCCATATGTGAAAACCCTCTACAATTTGTCCAGTTTCTCCCATCCCTGTGGAGCAAAATCTCCATATGTGAGATCCCACAGAGCTGTCAGCCAATGTCACATTTCAATAAAGCAAAAACAACCAGGGCTGCACAAACCCGCGAAGCAATCCCATTGCTCATAAACTGGCAAGTGACCTACGTTGGCAATGCTTTTGTTGATCACAACCCTTTCTATGGAACAAAACATAGGAACTATCACGCCAGAACAGACTCAGTGATCCATCTTCTCCTTGTCTCCTGTCTCCAGCAGAGGCCAACACTGATGCTGGTACAGAAGATTAATAAGGGATCCACGAAGCCTGCAAGGCACCTGGGTTGGTTGTGCAATACTTTGCCCTTGACCCAGGGAAAAACTCCACTGCTACATACAACTGTGCAATATGTTATCCCAGATATGAGAGGCTGTCAGGGGCTGTCAAAGAAACATATGTCAAAGTCAGAGGATTGTCCTTTCTTCTTGTCTCTTTATTTTAGCTTGATTAATAACTGAACATCCTCTTCTTAAGATCAAGTCTTTGACTGTACAAATAATTTCAACTTTGTGTCAAGAAGTAATATTACTATTCTTACCTATATTAATATCTTCTCTTACAGAAACAGTAGTTTCATAGGATTATTATTTGAACCTTTCCCTGTTTCACAGAGCTCTCATTCCTTTCCTTGCCTATTCAACATCAAATTAATGTTGGTCTAGTCAATGTATTTTTAGATAAATTCTCTCCCTCAGACTCCATAAACTTTTATTCTTTTCTAACTTTATTCCATCTTGTCTTGGACATGATTTGTATAGTTTAGCTACAAAATTATTTAGCTCAATCTTTAACCAAGATTGCATTTTCATCCCTGCAATGCAAACAAATGGATCAGGTGAAAAATAAAAAGAATTAAAAAACCTGAAACAATATCTTATGGCCTGTTGTATCTGAAGCAGAGTTCAGAGAAGTTGGTGGGGTGATACTGAGGGCTATACAATGAACCATACCCTTCCTAAACTGAGATTTATTATAAGTACAAATCATGCTTCATTTCTTAAGTGAAGATTGTGATCAGGGGACTGTTTTATTTGTATATCTTTTTGTCAAAATGAATGATTTTGCAAGTATTATACCAAAAGAAAATACAATCTGATCTATTAAATCTATTTTTTCTATCCCTGGAACAAGTACTTTTTAAATGCTGTGCCTGTGAGCCTGGGAGAACACGCCAACATGAAGAACTTTCAATCTAATTTAGAAACAAAGTATAGACACTTTCGGTTTAAGCTACTAAAAATAAAAAACATTTGGCTGGCTCAATTTATATATTATTAATACCCAGAACATCTCCTGATTACGGAGACTGAAGCAGAGAGGGAAAACGCCTGCATCCATCCCCAAGCTGAATATTTTCTGAAGTACCAACTGCCAATTCTGGCAGCCTTGCCACCCTTGTTAGGTGATAAATTAATGCTCGCGCTCCCACTGTGCCCTTGCCAAGCAGGCAGAGCTCCAGCCAAAGCCTGGCTTGTCCAACCAGCACCCACCCTCTAGTGGGATGAGGGGAAAGTGCTGCTCCCGGACGGGTTCCTCCTGCTGTAACACTGAAAGGGCGTTCATTTAGGATGAGCACGCCAAGATCTTTCTCTCTTTGCTTCTCTCTACCCTGAACACACCTGTTGGATCATAAGGCACGTTAGCTTTGAGAGATGATTACGGGCCTGATGAGCTTCACCAAGAAAATTCAGGGGTAATCTTTTCTTCACAGCTCTGCCTTGAGCTCTGCAGAATCAGTGCCGTTTTAACTACACTTCTATGGGTGACTAAGCAGTGATAATCCAGTGAATTAGTGGCTGTAACTATCATTCTGTATCAAAAATAGCGAGGCCAGCATGACCAGGGCAGTGATTGTCACTCTGTGCTGGGCCCTGCTGAGGTACCTCAAGTGCTGTGTCGAGTCCTGGGCCCCTCAATGCAAGAAAGACATTGAGGGGCTGGAGAGTGTCCAGGGAAGGACAATGGAGCTGGGGAAGGGTCTGGAGAGTCAGTCCTATGAGGAGGGGCTGAGGGAGCTGGGGGGGCTCAGCCTGGAGAAAAGGAGGCTCAGGGGAGACCTTCTCACTCCCTCCAACTCCCTGACAGGAGGGTGGAACCAGGTGGGGTTTGGGCTCTGTTCCCAGGGAACACGTGATAGGGCAACAGGAAAGGGCCTCAAGCTGTGCCACGGGAGGTTCAGGTTGGACATCAGGAAGAATTTCTTCATGGGAAGGCTGTCAGGCATTGGAAGGGGCTGCCCAGGAAAGTAGTGGAGTCCTCATCCCTGGAGGTCTTCAAGGAATGACTGGACATGGCACTCAGTGCTCTGGGCTGGGCGACAAGGTGGGGATCGGTCACAGGTTGGACTCGATGGAGGTCTTTTCCAACCTTAATGATTCTATGATTATACCTCTCTCTTGCTATAAGGAAACAAACAAACACACGAGCAAACTTACACGCCTAGGGAAAAAAAAAAAATCCAGACCATTTTCCTCTGTGTATGAGATAAACCAATACAATTGAGTGCAAAATTAGAGAAGGGGAACATTGTTGCTCAGTAACGAGCACTGCAGTTATGGCACAACCTGTGAAAGTGCAGCAGAGCTGTAAACAGGTTTTAAACCACAAGCGAGGTCAGCTGTATTAAATATAACAAGTGAGCAGTTCTTAGACCAAATCACTCTTTAAAGTGTTTGCAGCAACTGAAGACCTCATTCTAATTCAGGGAGAAGATATAGAAAGATGCTTTGCAAGAGGCAGACAAGCAGGACAAAAGATGAGAGCAGGGTGCTTCCCCAGCTAGAGAAGACACAGCCCCCCAGTACCTGGGCACGAGGTCAGGAGGTCCAGTAGTCACAACCAGGTTCAGACAGACTCCAGGGACCCAGGTAAACCCAAATCAAGCCAGAAAGTCCAGGCACAAAGGCTAAGTACAACAGCCCCACACCTCCAG
>VXAY01005274.1:2463891-2480146 GCA_013399855.1 Oxyruncus cristatus | reverse complement strand
GGTGGGTGCTCAGGTGGAGCCAGTCAGGGCCTACTGGCACCCCTTGAGGTCTGGCAAACCTCTTTATAAACCCAGACTAACAATCCCTATTGAGTTTAGGTGAGTCAAATTAGGTCCAAAAGATGTAACTGAAGATTTACAGTGAAGATGCCAAGCAAAACACTACTAAGAAATATATTCTGTTCTCAGATGTGACTGCACGGTTAAGGACAAAAATAAAGCAGCCAAGGCCACTAAAAGCAAGATGGGACCTGAAACAATCGAACAGGACTGAGGAGAGTGTGATCCTTTTCTCAACATGATGCAATCAGCAGCCTCCAGCAGCCTGCAAGGCAGACTCAGGTCTAGAATGGAAACAGCGTGAAGTGAAGGAGGGGGGGGAATAAAAATAAAGCCATCTTTCATGGATCACATGGTCCCATCAGGAAATATGGAAACCTCTGACTTGTCTGGCTCTCTGTCTCTCCCTCCCTGGGTCTTCTGCAGAAAGCATAGCCTGTGTGCCCAGGAGGTGATGAAATCCCTAATGCTGTATGGCACATGGGGAATTCGGGGGATTGCAAAACAGGATGTTTCTTGGAGGAAATACAGTCTCAACAAGCAAAAGGTTCAAGTACGGTACATCTCACGATGATGTAAGAGCTTGATTATGCATCTCACTTAAAGCCCAGCTTAGGGTTTTAGTTCTGGTAGAACTAATGGGCAACACCTGCTGCGATGAAAACAATTTCCGTCCCTGAACTCCAGCAGAAGTGTTTATCTTTTGAGTCAGAAAATGTTCCTCTAATGTCTGAACAAGACTCCAGGGACAGGAACATATGCCCAGAACTGACGTTTCCGCGCATTAGATAGCTTATAAAAATGAGAACTAGAAAAACCTGGTATCATCAGACATCTTGTCCAATGAAGTCATTAAATAGAAAAGTACAGAAAGGTTCCTCTAACGTTTCCTGTCCCTGCCACTGTAGTCCCAGTTGCTCTTTGTAGAGCAGAAACAGAGGCTACTGAAAAAGCTTGCTGGGGCAAATTGTGAGTTCCAAATTCAGGGCTTTTCCAGACCTATCCCTGGCAAAATGACCACTGGCTTCAATGGAAACTTTACCCAAATATGGGCCTCAGGACTCGGGCCTCTTAGTTTAAGTTACTAATTTTATTATTAAAGGTTAAACAGAGCTGTTGACAGTACAAACTATTTTCTTACGTAAGCAGTGAAAGACAGAGTGTCAGATATACAAGATAAAACAATACTGCCAAGGCAATATAGGTTATGGGTGAACGTCCTTTCACAGAACACACTGCTCTGAATCCCAAGTTTCACTCTTTTTCTCGGGAAAAACTCCCATTTAAATCAGCTGGAGCTCAGTGTGATCAGGAGGCAGAGTCAAGCCTAAGGAAGGACCCTGTGGTTCAACCACGTTTGCTACAAGGGCTTTGAGAGACTGTAGCTGCTGAAAACACAAAAGCCCTACTTTTACAGAATAAAACCTGTGAGAGTGAAAGTTCACCAAAAAACCCATGGCTTTGTTTTGGATTGAGAAAGGAAAAGGCACAGGTCCCAGGCTTGATCAACAAAGCTGAAGAGTGGATCATTGCTTCATTTTGAACTTACGGGGACTGTTTGCCTTAATAATGTCCTAGAACTGATAAGAAATGCCCTGCAGATAAAACTGCTGTACAAATTCATTATGCAACACCCATTAAATACTACAACTGCAAATTAAATGTTCAAGCCATCCTGTTATACGCACACAAGCCTTAACAATTATTGATAACAGTGATGTCAGGGAGTATATGTTGGGCTTTCCTCCCTTGCTTTCTACTATGATGTTCTTTATCTAAAGCTTGAACACAAACCAGAGGCTTGTTTTTCATTCTTGACCAAAAATAATAAGAGCAAATCATATGACGCTTAAAAATAATAACCATCCAGTCAAAGGCAAAATGTTCTCTGCTCAAACAACACTTTATTGGATTGGTGATTAAATGGCAACCCAAAATTTAACTTCCTGGAAAATCTACTGTTGTTCTAATGAAACTGTCAGAGCCATAGTTAGTTCTGTCTTTAATAACAATGCAACAGACACTGAGAGAAATTCCTGTGGTCGTCTGTCCTACTCAGATACAGTTATCATCTCGTAGATCATCAGCTGTACAATAGTCAAGGGTGTCGCAAAGATTTTGACACAGTTAACACATTAACACATTAGACAAATTTAGGGCTTTGGCCAGTTCTCACCAAAGCCAATGGAAAACTCCAACAGAGTTGTACTGGGCACGGGGATGGTGTCACACTTATTGTCAATCACGCAGGAAACAAGACAATCACAGCAGCTCTCTTCTGACATCAGCGTCTGCCTCTACTGGAGGCTTTGGCAGAGCCTCAGGAAGGACTGGCTCTCTGTCTCCAGCTTTTTTAAACAGCCTGAGAATCACTGGGGTTTTTTTTTTTGGCACAGGGCGCTCAAAAGGACATTGTCAAGGTTCAGAGAAATAAAATATAAATAACTTTAAATTTCATATACTTTTTAAAGCATGATTGGATTTTTTTTACCCTTATGCTTTACCCAGTTTTTTAAAATAAATAAGCAAGAAGTCCTTGCTTGACAGTCAACCCCACAACCCTATATCCCAGGCCAGCTTTGACTGTACTATTGCAGTGTGGTCATCTCAGGGAACATGCCAGTGTATCTAACCACAGAATGTATTTTCTGAGCAAATGTTTAGTAAAACCCACATAATTTGCTGAGTAAGAGTTCATTGAGATTGATCTGTTCAGAAAAGGAACATCACGGATGAAAACATACTGTTCCTTTACAGTCACAATACTAACACAGCAATAAACACAATCTCCCCTGACAAATCAAGCTTAAAACAACAAAATCCTTGTGCAAATGGTGCACAGAAACACCAGAACTCCCAGTTTAAAATAAAAAGTTTAAAAACTTACAAAATAGAGAGAAAGATTTTATATTAATTGTTATGGCGCTGATTCCTACTGGGTTGATGATCCAAATGATTGAGTGGGCAAGAGACCCTGATCCTGAAAATAAGCTCACAGAGACGAAAGTAAGAGTCTAAATCCAAGATAATTTTCCATTTTTGTACAATCAGGGCTATAACAGCAGAAGCAAGCCTGTACATTTTCCTATTAATATGGACAATTATTAGCCCAAGGCTGAAGAGGCAGAGAGAAAACAGACAATAGGTGTCACGGAGGACTGAATGAAGCCTCTCCTCCTTCCTTTCTATACTTCCCCATCCCTAACCCCTCCAAATTTGCTGCTATCTGTGACTTCATGGTTCAGCACATCTGCAGAAGCTGCAGGGACAGGACTGCTCTGCAGGCAGCCCAGCAGGGAGTTTCCTGCTCTCCATCCCCCACCCGAGAGCTTGGCAGAGGCAGGAGCTGTGCAGGTGGAGCAGCAAGTGGGTAGCCGAGTTTGGGTTTCCTGTGGCTGCACTGCTCTCACAGATGCTGCACCAGAGTCAGCCCTGCTCCCAGGGAGGCTGTGGCACGTTCTCTTGTGCACTGCCTGGACTTCAGGGGACTGTCCAAGCAGCAGGTGTAAGCAGGAACATGCTTCCTGCCTCCAGCACACTTTCCTCAGCAGATGGTTGCTGTGTTGCATCTGTTTCTGACAGAGTTCTTAGCTTTGGGGCTGGTTCAGTACTTAACAGCACTTCATCAATCTCCTGTGAGGAAAGCCAGAGAGAACTGGGATTGTGCAGCCTGGAAAAGAGAAGGGTTTGGGGAGACCTAATTGTGGCCTTTCAGTACCTGAAGAGAGCCTACAGGAAAGATGGAGAGAGACTATTTCCAAGGGCCTGGAGTGACAGGACAAGGGGGAATGGCTTCAAACTGACAGAGAGTAGGGTTAGATTGGATATTAGGAAGAAATTCTTCCCTGTGAGGGTGGTGAGGCCCTGACACAGGTTGCCCAGAGAAGTTGTGGATGTCCCATTCCTGGAAGTGTTCATAGGCCAGGTTGGCTGGAGCTGTGAGCAACCTGGGATAGCAGAAGGTGTCCCTGCCCACGGCAGGGGGTGGAACGAGATGATCACTAAGGTCCCTTCCAATCCAAACCATTCTATGCTTCTAAGTTGCCCTGAGAATACAACCTGTGCAAGCACTACTCAAAAGATGTTGCCAGTCTCCTATTTCAGAGCCTTCAAAGGAAAATGGTGGAAAAAGATGATAAACAGGTAAATGGCTACTTAGTAGGTGATCAGCTGAATAACACCAGCACCCATTATCAAACTTTGCCCAACATAATACCCTTAACCCCAAGATCTAAATCACTACCAAAATAATCTCTTTTAATACAGTGGAAACGTGTTGTTAGGAACTTCTTTTTATTTCACTGCAAAGAATGCAATCTACTTTTTTTTAGCTGCAATTCATAGAAGACTGCCTGGTTTACACTGGAAACTGGGGAATGAACATTCCCTGCAGTGTGTCTGCAGAGGGAAAGAAATTATTTCTCAGAAAGGGCCAAGTTCAGGATTTCAGCCTGCACTTTAAGCAGGGGCTAAGAGTAAAGTCCTGCCTGCTGGAATTGTGAAATCTCTGTAAGCAAGTTTATAAGCACAGCTGGCAAAGGCTTTCAGCTAGGAAAAAGTTATTCCACTGGTGAAGACGTGCAGGAGGGAGCAGATGAACTGAAGTCTGAAAAAGTACAGCAGATGGGGGCTGTGAGGACTGGAGGCCTGTTGAGAAGCCACTGCAATATTCATGAAGGATTTTAGGTCTCCTTATACCAAAATACTTTAGCAATAGCTATTAGTAAAATATTTTTTTCCCCTCTGTTCCCTGCATGGACTCGAGTTTTGCAGACAGCTACAGTGAGAATGGCTTTGAAATGCCAGACAGGGAGGAGATGGACCTGGCACATAACGTGCAGTGAGGAGACTGGTTTGGTACGTCCTGATGCAGCACTTCAGCCCAGCAATGGATTTGGGAAACATCTTGTACTGAGCAGAATGCAAAACTCATAATGGGAAAAGATGCCTCTTCTTACAAGGGCTCCATTAAAAAAGCTTTTGTGAAAAGTCAGGTCATAAACAACTGACCAAAGGAACTTCAAAATTTACGTTGGTGAAGAAAATGAAGGTACAGAATGAACCTAAATTAGCCAGATTCCCCCAGGGAAGCAGAAATAGGGGTCTTGTTAAAGCACCAGCTCTTAATTCCCATCTGTATGTAATTTCCATTCCTATCATCTGTGTAGAATAAAGCCCTTCCAGAAAGGATTGTTAGTGAACTGGCTGAAAACTGGAGGAGGCCCAAGTGCAAGCTTGTGGTAGGTGTCCCACAGCTCAGAGGAGACCATCTGGTTCCCACATGGGTTTGGGGCCAGATGCCATTTCTAGGCAGGATAGAGGCAAAGGTCACCAGTGGCAGGATTGCCCAAGTGTGAGGAAACCACATGGGGAAAACTAGAAGCTGCTGAAGCAGCAGAGTGACCATCAGCAACTGTCCCCAAGGCCCAGGCAAAACACTGGCCACTCAGTTGCCATCAAAGGTACAACAGTGACAGCCTGAAAACCACACTGCTGATCAGAAATAACTGTGGTCCACAGAAAACGTGCATGGCTGAAGTACATGGGAACTGCAAGAAGTAAATAAACTATAATTATCAGCCACATAAGGAGAAATCCAGCTTTTAGTGAAGTTTGTGTCTGTATAATAATATACTATACATATATATAAGTAAAATTATCTCTGTCTCTAGTGCTGTGAGGCTCTGAGTGACCTCCACCTCAGCTACCTGGTTTTTTACCACTGTGAATTATAGTTAAATTAACTGAGAAAGGTGTTGTTTTGGAGGGGGTTCACCTGTCTGTTAACTGTGCTAAGTTTTCTCCTGGACATTTCCTTGTGCAAATGGTGTGCAGAAACACCAGAACTCCCAGTTTAAAATAAAAAGTTTAAAAAGTTTTAAAAAAAATCCCAATGGATGGGAAGAAGAACAAGTGCTGACTCTGGGGGCAACTCATGGTTTCCCCACTGTTCCTCCAGGGTGACAGAGATGAACTTCTCCCCATGTGGGCTCTGAGTAAAATTGTGGTGAAGCCTGTTCAGGAAACCCATTCATGATTCTCCATGTGTTTGTGACATTTCTGCTGACTGGTGGTAATCAGCTGTTCCTGCTGGACCAGTTCATGCTGGTCCAAAGACCAAATTTTGCAGAAGAATGACATAATCAAGTAGTGTCTGGTGGAAAGTCACGTCACAGGGACAGAGGTCAGTGTACCTGGTGTCACAAGAGAAGAGGCTGGCTCTGAAACAGCTCAGTGAGGTAAAGGCTGGCAGACATAAGAGCAGAAGGAAGAGAAAGGACGTGATGTGGCTCTCATGAAAGGCTAGTCCCTTCTCCAGAACTGAAGAAGCTGGGACCCAGCCCTCATGCAAAATGAGACTGCACTTAAAACAGAGAGAGTTCTCCAGAAGCTCTGTCATCACCACCCCGGTCAGATGGCAGGGAATGAGAAAATCACATCCTGGAGCACAGCCAGAGGTAACTACCTAAACTACCCTCAGCAGACCCAACTGCAGCAGTAAGAAATGCCGAGAGACACTTGGGTACAAGTATAGTCTATTGAAACCTTCATTTCCAAACAAACCCACTGTTACCCGGGAGAGAACACCAAGAGTTCATAGTTTAGATATGGTGCCATCAGAATAAAGCAGCACCCAAATATCAAAGCACAACAGTGATACCCCAGTCCACTGAAAGTCATTCAAACCCATAAATGTTCAAGATGTACATCAGAGAATGACATACAATCTAACCCAAGATTTGAGAAATGAAAACATCCTCACTTAGGTTATGTTGTTTCTGCCCTTAAAACACAGAGGGAACTTTTGGTGGGATAATAATAGACTCCAAATCATTTTAATGAGACAAAAGATTAAATTTTCAGGGACTAGACATCGATTTCAGAGAAATCATATCCTCCTGGCAGGAGATTTAATCACTTGATTATTTCAGGAGACACACTTTGGCACAGTAAGGTGATGGAGCTGTTTGTAGGCTCCAGGAAATTGTCCAGATTTTCTCAAAACTTCACAGAAGAGGCACAGAACTATTATGTCAGCTAATAGAGATTCTTGACTGGAAAAAGAATATTCAATGCATTTTAGACAGTTAGAATCACCTAAAATTCATCCTTTCTCATGTATATGAATTCAAAGGACTTCATGCTGATCCAAATCACCAATCCATATTCTCCTCTCTTTTGTTAGGTCTGTTGATACACAAAATATAACTCAGGCTCCTTGACTTGTTCTTGTGTAACACCATCACGGGACCAGTTTGAATTTATTCTCACTGCTCTGTAGCCAGCTGAGGACACCTGTGCTGAGTGCTGCTTTCCAGGCACACGGTGAGGAATGTGTATGGACACACTATATACAGACATGTACATCTCCATAGGTTCCCTGTGTACTGTCTAAGGGAGCCTCTGGAGGTGGTACCCCATGGTTTCCCCATATAACAAATCCCACCCAGCAGTGATGGAACTGAACGGCCTGTTTTGTGCAAATACGAACCCAAAGGTTTTGTCCTGCTTGGCACATCGACCCTGCCACACATGTACATTGAAACGGAGGCAAATGCTGAGGGAACTCCGTAACCCGCCTAGACAGATGAGGAAAAAGAATTTGGAAATACCCCAGTGTGTTCCAGCAGCCTATAATGGGAGACTGGCTGTGGAAGAAGAATTGCTGGTATGATCTCAGGACTCAAGCCACTGTAGTCAGACAGTCTGCCCACAATGATGGGCCCAGCCAAGACACTATGAGCTCTATACTCACTGATAATCTAGACCCAAATACAAACAACATCGCCATGACTGGCTACACCACTCAAGAGGGCAGATGAACATGGAAATGTAAGGTAGATAGCAGGCTACCTGGTGTTCTAGGTTCAACAGCAGTGAAATTTCTTTGCTGCTTTCAAAAACTCCTAATGGGGCCAGTTGAAATGATGGATGTAAACAGTACTCCTCCAGCCACAGGCAGTGCCGGATATTCCTACAAGTACTAAGCTCCTGTGGGTATTACACAACTGCCTCTATTCAGGAGGCTAAAAAGAAGTTCAGTCCTGCTTGTATATGCTGGAATCATTACATACAGTGTTCCCATAAATCATATAAATGAGTATTACTGTGTCACTCATTCGGACGGTTGCTGTTATTATTGAAAAACCTCCTGGCAATCAAATCCTAGTGCCATCCAAGCCGAGGCTGGCCTCGGTGCAATTTGTACTGGTCTCAAGTCTATGCCCTGCAGTTTCCCCAAAAGACTCTCACAGTGTCCAGGCTGCCCATTCTCCATCATGTTCCCCAAGCCACGGGTGAGACAGGTTGACATGGAGCCCTGTCACCAGCCACACACCACGGGGTGTTGTGTCCCCCTCCAGGCTGCTCTGCGCCCCTGGAGCAGGGTCTGCTCCACATCCAAGCCACGGACAGCCTGTTTTCCGCTTGGGATAAAACACCTCATGTGTCACAGGCGACTGGCGAGAAACAACCCCAGCCTTCCTGCTGGGGACGTTATAGACACAGACTAATCTCGGCAGACACTCTCAGGGCACCCAGAAAAGCTGCTGGTGAAAGAAGACACGAAAGCACAGGCAGCACTTACCTCGGCTGAAGTGCCATCAGTTATCAGAACAGACACTTGACTAAACATAGAGATTTGAACAGGCAGAGAGGAGTCCCAGGAGGCAGCAGAAGACTATGGACACCCTGTCTGTGGTCTTGTTCTGCACATTCCATCCTCAAGTCAGCTCTGTCTGAACCTCTTACCCACACACTAATTTATTCCTGTGGATTTTCAAGAAATATAAAGTCTGAAACAAGATGTACTGAAAGTTCAGCACATGGTATTAGAGCTAGCATCATGTCAATTCTGCCTCTCCAATGGATTCGTTCTGCTTGTTATTATCATCTGACTATATTCATAAACAATACCCTTATGATTTTTTCCATGCCTATTTATTTCCTCAGTCATTGACTTGGTTTCCTGAGGCTATCAAAAAATTACATATAAATATTTATATAAACAGATCTCTGTTTTGAAATGCTCCCTAGCTACTTCTAAATGCAATATGACATCAACCAAAAATCAAAGCATATTTGGCACTATGGAACCCACTACTGCTATGAAAATGGGTGTAGCTGAAATAGCCCCAGGAAAGGATCCACCAAACCCATATACAGAATATATTTCAGTGAGTATGGGGTCCAGTCTAGGTCCCTAGATGGGCAAAACTCTTAAGCAAGTGGAAGAATGACTGCAGGAGGGGACATCCCTGCACCAGTCAGACATGCAGGTAGAGTTGTACGGTACTGCATATGGTACCACAGCTTATTTAGAGGGTAAAAGAATTGAATTGCATTCATGGACACATTTCCAGATTAAAACCTGATTACACTAGGGCAGAGAAGAGAGCAAATATTATCTCTGAGGATTTTTTCTCACAGAAAACAGCATGCAGCAATTCTTCCACTTTGGGTTATAGAGTAATTTAGAATAAGGAGAAAAAAACCCAACAAACTTCTGAAATAATCCCTTTGCAGTCATGAGAAACTACCATGTACGATCCCACGCTGATGAGCCCAGCTATAATCCAGTCCTAGCTTTCTGCTGACTAGCTGAGCTCTGGTGGTTTATTATGTCAGTGGAACCCCTCAAAAGAATTATAGCCTTTTAGTCAGCTCTGAACCATGTATTATTATGAATACTAAACTGGTTCGAACAGTCTATTGGTCCTGCTACAACATTAGACAAAGTCTTAAGTAATTACCTATCTCTTCAAAGAATGTGTTTTCATTGGCGTCAGATCCCGCTGAAAGCAGGCGGGAACATTTGTGCATACGCAGTGCACAATGTCCCTGGAGCGAGCACATGGCAAGGTATAAACACCAGGACAGAGCTCCCGTCACCACAGCACTGCAAAATAAAAGGCTTCCACCACAAGCACAACCTAATCTCAACTACTCATAACAAAACCACATTAAATGGTGCTCAGAATAAATACAAATACAGGTGATGCAGGGAACATGCACATTATAGTGACAAGTTACTGCAAGTTACGTGGTGGTGAATAAAAATTAAGGTTAACTGGAAAATAGATTTCAGCATTATCCCTGCAAAACAAAGGCCTCAGGCAAGTTCCTGCATCCAAGTGGTCCCAGTGGATGAGTCGGTTCCACGACAGCAGAAGGACCCTAATTTGTATTTTAAGTTGCCCGTTCCAATATTGGCAACTGGAGCAGGACTACAACTCCATGACTCTGATCACTACACTGAGCCCTGTTTTTTCTACACACTGTCTGCAAGTCCACCTCATAACTCTGAAATTTTTTTAGTCTCCACTGTCTGGGCTTAACAACTAACCATTTAATAAAAAGTGTGTTTTGAGGTTTTTTTAATGCGAATTTCAACTCACAGTACTCATTATTCCTCAGGGGGAATACAAACACATAAACTGTGTCATGTAGGTCCTCGATGCAAGTATCTCAAAGCCAGTGTGGTTTACAGGCTGTGCTGTGTGTCAGAGCATCTGCCCAGATCCCATATCAGTGAAAAAAGAGGTCCCACCAAGCAGCTGCATTTAGGCCATGGGAACACTTGGACTTATGGATTAGTTCTTGTCTGAGTTGACTGAGAAGTCCCAAAGCAGCAGGAAGACCCTCTGCATGTACAAAGGGAAACATGGTTAAGAAAGGCCAATAAAAGCCCAAGATTGGACTGCAGAGATCTTTTATGTCTCACTGCTCTTACCTGCCCTTCAGAATTGCATTGAATTTGTTGGGTTCAACACGAAAACAAAACCTGACCCTTAATTTCAGCATCAGCTGTTGGCTGAGTGGGGCAAAAGCACAGGAGAGGCAGGCAAATGCCCCATTCAGTGTGTCTTTGCTGGCATCTGCATGGCCATTCCCAGGAGAGGCAGATCTGCTGTCAATCCCAGGTCAATCCAACTGAGAGCCAGGACTGGTGGGTAGGGCAATTTCAGAGCATTATATTGTTTGGACTCTGATTCTGGAATCACTGTACTCTGCAGAGTCGTGCTCTGTGGGCGGTGACTACAGTGCTATAATTACCACTATAATTACGTTGGCACGTTTCCTTCTTGGCGAGCCCCATGGAATTACAGTCCCGTTACCTGACCTGGGTTTCTGATAGTCCCAGCACAATGGGGTGTAGCAACTTTCTTTTGGTCTGGCCACAGGCTGGTAGTGTTAGTATGAATTGGAAGGCCAGGAATGCCAAGATAGTTTTTTTCCAGAGCAAAAAAAAATGTTGTCAACATCCACTTTGACTGCAAGTATCACTTGTGGCTCCTTCAGGAGGTGAAGTGGGGGAGGAACAGAGGAATCAGAACATTGGAAGAATCTGGCACTGCAAAGGAGAAGGACACCTTTGGACTAACAAATCTCACCATCTTTAACTTCTGCCTCAAGTAACTGCACTGTAAACACACATAAGCTGGGTGTGTCTGATAAACATGTCAGCCATGACATTTAATTAAATTATTTGCATTGGACTTTGGCATTAATGTTGTAGTGGTAATTCTCATCTATCCTGTAGCTACTGCTTCGGGATTTAGTGGGTTAAAAAACTCAAAACCATCACGTGTTCCCCCAGTTCACCTCTGGGTTTTGATCCTGCCCATAATGAATCATGTGTGAACCTCGAATCACGTAAAACAAGGACATGCTTTATGTACCACGTGGTCTTCAGATGGGGGACCCAGAGAACTCTTTTCTGCTCTCTATGAAGGCATGTTCTTCCCCAAAACCGAACAGGATTTCTGCAGAAGAGCTGTGGTGAGTTTCCACGTTCCTCCAAGCAGGATCCAGCACTGCAGCCCTGGGTTGGGAGATGGAGCTTGCTGTGTCCCAGCAGGCCGTTGTCTGGATGAAACCAGAGACTCCACTGCAAATCTTTTGCAGATTCTTCTTTTCTTTATAGCACACAGGGGGATTTGGTTTTTGGTGACTTCGCTGAACAATTCTCTGAATCGAGGCTTCTTCTTGAAACTCTTTTCTCTAGTTTCTGATGTATTTTTCTCCCTGCTGATTTGGACTCAACCTGGGAATACGGGTGTTACAGCATGTTCAGCACTTCTCTGTGTCAAGCTGCAGCTGACTGAGGTAGCCACTTCACACAAGGAAATTATTTGAGGTTTTCTGAGAGCCTCTTGACAGTAGGTAAAGATTGTTTCAGCTTGTGGGAGTGCCAGCTTCAAGTCTTTATAACCTGAATGACATGTAATGTCATAAAAACTCCTGCTAAAACTCACTCTATCCTTTCACGATGTTAATTTTGACGTCAATGTCTGTCATTTCAACCATCAGAGAGCAGCTCATCTGGATAAGAACCAGCAAGTCAGAGATTGCCTGCAAGTATGTCCTAAGAAGAGTCCCTTCCATATATTATTTTAGCTAAGAATGTAACTCTCCATGTCTTGCAGATCTCTTCCCCATTCTCTCAGGGGGAAAAAGAAATGTACTACTGTGAGAAAAAGGGAAAAATAGATGCTTCTGGCCAAAGCTCTTATCTGGTGACTAAGCAGACTGCAGTCTCTGATATGTCTCGATCTGAACAGCCCCATTTTGATGACCCTGTCACACATAATTAGCAACAGAACTTCCATTTTTCTTTAGCTAGTGCAGTAGTCACAGAAATCCTGACTGTTGGGCATTATCTGCCTTATATTACTTGTAATTGTATCACATTTTTGTTTATATCCACAAGTAATAAAAAACACATATAACTTCAGTTTGACTTAAAGAATAAAGTAAATACATAATTCTGGCAAATTGTTTGGAATTATAGTTTAACAGCATCTGGTTCAGATATTCTGTAGTAAATTGTTGGCACCGACATTGCCACATTTTTTTTTTTATTTGAACCAAAATGTTCTCAGAAACATGTGTTTTTCGTCCAACTTCCATGTAATCCATTTTATGACGGCCACAAAGCTTACAAAGGTTGAAACTTAAACTACCTGGGCAGAAGGGATTGTTTCTGGACACTCATTACACAGCTGATTAACTGAGGAATAAGCAATTCTGGCATGCAACCTAGCATGTCGGTTGTTTTGGCTTTTTGTCTCAAGGAGTTGTCTTTCTTGAAATACCTCCCCAGGTACAATGTGTACATTCCACCCTGTTTTGCTCACAAATTACATACCTGTCTTTTATGTCAAGTCCAATATAGCTGCACCAGGTTTTCTTATTCCACATTAAAAGTAACCAATTACTTGAGTAAATACCTGTTTTAAAAATATCTCAGTGGTTTCCTGCTGCTCTACATACTAAAATATTCAGCAGCATTTCTGACTCATATAAATCTTTCAAATAGTTTGTATTTTATCAAAGAAGCCAGACCACCATTAAACCTCGTGCATAACTCATTGAGACCATTTCTCACATACCTGAGTTTTATACAACCAATCAGGAAAAGAATGGCTGTATAATTTTTAATCTAATTTGCTCTTTTCTTGCATTTCATTCTCTGTGACTTTATTGTCAACTTCTGCTCGTTCATCATAAAAACTAGTTACCAGAGATTCAAAAATACTAAATCGATGATGAGAGGGGAAAAGTGGCTTAAAATACAACCCTTTGAAGCTTCCCAACAGACCTACATTTACTGAGCCTAACAGGTTCTCCAGTGTCGAATCCCATTTCAGTCACTGTCAGCAGCTTTATTCGCACCATCCGAGAACTAACTTGTGGGAATTAAATCAACATGTTCCCAGAGCAGGTCCCACACCAGAGGGAACCAAGTCCAAGAGGCAGCTTCCTCCGCTCTCCTGACCACTTTCCCAGCAAGGCTTTGCAGCTCTGGGCTGGCTTCGTAATGATGTGTCATTTGCAAGTCAGCACCTTGCACTAAGCCCCGAGGTGGGGAAATTACCCAGGAGAAAAGGCAACAATAAATTCCCCTGCCTTGCTTATTTTCTCAAGTCTGATGAAATCCCATTGCACTGCTGGGGCTGCACAGCACAGCTTACTCTAGCTCTACTGTGAAACGTGTTTAGTCACAGATAGAAAGCCCAGAATCCAGACCTTGGCACACCTTCCCCACAGCATCCTCTTCCCTTTTGAAGTCATCGGCCTCTCTGTCCTTCGTAACTGGGTGTGCTCGCTCTCTCCTGTGCGCTGGAGCCTCTTGCACAGCATTCCTCAGCCTTCACCTGCCTGCAACGGCCTTGCAGGGACACAGCCCTGTTAATAGTCATGAAAGCAGCTCATCTCCCTAAAGACGCCAAACAATTAAATGATTCCCATTTAAAGGGAGTTGCAAAATGCTCATGCCACTGCTTGATCATATGAAGTCTTAATCAAACCATGAAACACTCCTAAAAAGTAGAACGTATGTATGTTAGCTGAAGGGAACTGAGAGTATATTGCTGAAAGCCAACAGGGGTTTAAAACTGCTGGAAGGAGTTGTGATCCTCTCCGAAGTGTTACTGCTCAACACATCATCAAACGCCTCGCAACCGGACACCGTCCTGCAATCAGCCGCCTGCGTCCACACAAGCTCCCTGCGTTGGAGCAAAGCTGCAGGATCAGTTCCTCAGTGCCTTGGGATTCAGGCATCCCAAGTCCCCTGGAAACCAGCCCCTAAATCACTGGAACTGGTAACATCTATAAGATTACCTTGGCAGTGATCACACTGGCAGGAAGCGAGTTAAACCACGCTCCAAGAGACGCCAGATTTGCTAGAGCATGACTTGTGGATCACGCACGTTTTCCCTGACAGCACTCACCTTTAAAATGCAGGCACAGCTTCCTGCCTTGCTGAGGAAGGGATGAGTGGGACCAGATCCTCCAATCCCAGGAGCACCCTGACGAGTGACCCCAAGAGGGAAAAGCAGGGAAAAATCCTGCAGCTCTGAGTGCCACCGGCCGCCCAGCTCTGTGTGCTGAGCAGGAGGAGATGGGAAATGTTCAATGTGCTGACAGCCAGCAGATTTCTTCCCCAAAGTGACACGAGCAGGGGCTATTTTAGGCACGGTTTTAGTGAAGAAAAGATGTTAAAATAACCTTGGTTGGAGCAATTAATACAATATAGGCTGAAGGAGAGGACGAGCCACACTAGGGCAGCCAGGGCTGTGTGGTTCAAAGGACACACTCTGGGAAATTATGAGTCCTGACTAGAGAAGCCAACCAGACGGAGGGACCCCAGGTCTGGCACATGGTGGATGCACAGAATCCCATTAAGTCAAAAGGGCAAAACCCATCCAAAAACTCTAAGTTTAAAAAGAAGCAGAAAGATTGATGAGGAATGGCTGCAGGAGGGCATCAGACGTAAAGCAACAGGGAAAAGGCATTAGGAGAAAGCATCATTTGCGAGGCACCAGGGAACGAATATATGTACAATACAAACTTGCGGGTTAGGAACAGTACATTGGCTGTTACTTCCTCTCACAGAGAAAAACTGCCATCTCTTAAATTCTCCTGCCCATACTCCCTCTGTTCTGCTCCTGGGTTCATTCAGTCCCTTGTCTTTGAACACTGGAGATGAGAATTGTTAAAGTTGAGCTAAGTTAGACCTAGCAAAGGCAATTAAAGAGCAAAACTCTTCAGCAGTATAAATAGTAAGAGAACAAGGACAAAAGAAGGGCCAGCAGGCACTCCGGGTGAGGTATAAATGAAGAAGAAAAACCTATTCCTTTAATAGCCCTGTTGTCAGAAAGGGCAGAGCCCATCCCAGGGGCACAGGGGCTTTGCAGACATCCTCACTGGCACAGCCAGCTCCTTAGAGGAAAAGCTGCAAGTTGCAGTTCCAAAGGCAGCAGCATGTTGATAAAAGGGAATTTCCACACGAGCTTGGCACCGCCGCTAAGAATTTCAATCTTAAAAAAGATGTTTCGATGTCAAACCCTACAGAACGATAAAAATAAAAATAAAACTTCGCACGGCTCAGGCACAGCGCACAAACCCCCCCCTCCCGCCCCCCCGGGCCTGAGACAACACCAGGGAAGGCCAAGGCGAGCGGGGGCTGTCGGGGGGCTGCGAGGGGGTGTCAGGACGTGTCTGCTGGTGCGTAGCCGTGGAGCCATGGTCCTGCGGCGCGGTGTCACGTCCCGCCGAGGAGACCCTTGCTCGGGGAGGTGTGAGTGGATTTCCTCAAGTGCATTTTGACAGCTGTGCGGGAGCGGGAGGCAGCAGCAGCTGGAGACATTCCTGGCTGGGCCCCCCCCCTCCCCGGCGGGGCCCCCGCCCC
>VXAY01005274.1:2451498-2461871 GCA_013399855.1 Oxyruncus cristatus | reverse complement strand
TAACACTCTCAGTGCTGCGAGACGTGTTTAAACACACACGAGCAGGAATGCACGAATGCCCATTAGGGACTGCCACATGTGAATCACGGCACTGTGCAGTTCTCAGCACGCTGGAGCCAGGACATGTGATCCGGCAAAGGGTTTGCATCCGGATGCCAACACAAGCACCACAGCCGCTCTCCCGGCCCCGGCAGCGCCCGGCTCCGCGCTCCACAAAGGGTTCCAGTGCCTCTTTCCCCCTTCCCCGGGACGGGTGGGTTTGCGCAGCTTTTCGCCCGTGGCTCAGACAATCCCCGCAGCCCACCCCCGGGGCTCCCCTCTGCCACCCTCTGATGCACTTCGGGGCAGGTAGAAGGGGAAAAAAAGGAAAAGGAGGAAAAAAAAAATGCACCGGCGGTGCGTTTTGAGCGGGGGGGGGCCGTGTGAACTCCGGCAGGCTCCGCATTTACATCCGCGGCTCCTCTCTCTGCCTTGCAGCGGGTCGAAATTAGACCGAAAGTTGCTGTAAAGACTTGCAAATGGACCGCATGGCAGAGGGGGAGGCTGGGGATGGCTGAAACACGCTGCGGATCGAGGGGGATTAGGCTGGCTCCCAAGGGCGAACTTTAATTAAAGGTACCACAGGGCAGAGAGTACAAGAATTCTTAGCATCCTCAGTTCTGGTCTAAAAGCTGTCCCTGTTTAACTTTATCCCCAGGCTTTTTCAGCAATCACCTTCCCTCTGGCAGTACTACTACATCCATTTTTTTTTTTAAAGGACTAGAAGCTGTCATGTTAAGAATTAGATTTTTGGGTTGGTGGTTGGTTTTTTTGGAAAGTGAGTATTAGACAGCATTTTTTACAGTATTACATAACATCTGAAAGGGCAGAATAAATACATATGTAACTGCTAGCTCCAGTTCATCTATTTTGTGTACTACATACATGAATGTATATATTTTCTATTGATTTCTGCATAGGTGAGCACATGGTTGCAGTTTTAGACAATACTCAGTGCAGAGGAATTTATGCATCAGTGGGAGTTTTGCCATTAACTTGATAGACAGGTAAAACCCAGTGGTCCGTAAAAAAACATTGTACTAAATGGCCAGAAACTAGCTCAAAATACCAAAAATGAAAAATTTTGGCTGGCTGGGTTCTGAGCTTCTCATTGTGGCACTTAAAATTGATGGGGGACTATGTACAAGTCAGACAGCAAAAATCATGCCTGTCCTGTGCTCCTGAGGAATGCAAGAGCATTAGACGGTTTTCAAGTGAAATAGCTTGACATAAGCATAGTGGATCTGGCATTTGTTCCTCGGATATCACTTTCAAACGTAATACACCCAAGTTTTGGCCTAATTTCTGCAAAAAGTGGGCACTCTGCGGGTACAATTAATTGTTGTCACGCGTTTTTCTTTCAAGCTCATGTTGGTAGCAAAATAACTCCCTCTCTTCTACCCACCACCAGTTTCTGTGAACAGTTCTTCCAGTTAACTCTAACCAATACTCATTTTAGCTGAAATCCAGCACTGCCTGGTAAATGCTGGCGATGTGGGATGCGGAGTGTTTGAATGCTTTGAAAACAATTCTTGCGAGATCCGAGGCTTACACGAGATCTGCATGACATTCCTGCACAACGCTGGAAAATTCGATGCCCAGGTAACATGGTGAAATGTCCTACGTATCTGCTTGCTTCTAACATACACTTGGCCTGTGTTTTATTTCCTTTACACATCTTCACAAAAAAAAAAAAACAAACAAAAGAAAAAAGAAGAAAAAAAAAAAAAAAACTTTGCCATTACAGAGCAAGTCTGCTTCTGCCATGATTCACTAACTCAGTAAGAATTTTTCTGTTGAAAGGTCCACAGTTGAGACCTCAGGACAGTAACAAAGCAGCGGTGTGCAACCTGTCCCAGGAGACAGGCTGTGTCTCTAACTACAGCTCCCTGGATCCCTTCCACCTACTGTACCCAGGATAACTGCAGCAGAACACTAATGTAGCCAGACATGGTTTTTAGGAACACTGGGTGACTTAAGCTTTCTGCACCATGTTTGTTCAAAGCTGATCCTGAAATGCAGTGTGGGCACACAGTTCATTTAGACTTATCACAATATTTCCCAACATGGAGTTATTAAAGTTGGTTCTCTCAAGACTTGCACACAACCAGTCCAGACAACCTCCTAAAGCTGCTGTACTCAAATAAGCCTTTGGTTCGAGCACTGACGTTGAAATACGTTACTTAGATGGTATGTGGTATTAAGTTTGTCTCCTTCATTTTCTCCCCAGACCATTTATGCATCATTGAGACATCCTGTTATTATGTCTTGTAAACCTACTCTCCCATTTCAGTGTGGAGGGAAGGGAACATTCCTACAGGCCAGCGGCATTTGGCTTGACCAGGCAGTTTACAGTATAACTTGACTAAAAGCACCAGCTACATGGCACTGTTAAAAGCATGGTACAAAGTAGACCTGTCTTCAGTATCCAGCCCATTCCATGAGGGATGGTGGGACCACCCAGTAGGAAGCACTTTTGAAGGGCTGGAGTTTTAGGCTCAAATGCTCAAGGACGTACCAAGGGTCTGGCTAGTCCTTAGAGTGGGAATTGCTGGTTTTTTGTGGGTATCTGAAAACCTTCAACTTAATTTCCAGGTGGCTTCCAGAAAACACTCATTTCTTTTTGCACAATATTCTGTCAGTGAACAGAGTTGAGCAAAGAAGTAAGTCCTGTTGGGAGGGGAAGGAAAGGTGCCTACAAAGGCTGAGTGTAACCGTTGATGCCTGATCCCCAGATACTGCTCATCAAATACAGCCTGTTTGACATACAGGCTGTCTCTATTGCAGTGCAGAAGATTTAAACCCCTGGAGCTTTATTTAATATGGAGGTGGCTTTGGCCTCTGCTATGACATGGCTTTTCACAGCTCCTCTCTATATTGTCTACAGTTATTTCAGGCTGCATTAAATGACAAGACTAATGCTGTCCATTTTCTGTTCTCTGCTCTGAAACCTGAGAATTTATGTCAGGTTTGGTTTATGTAAGAATTCTCTTTTTCATGCTTATTTGCCTACTGTGCTCTGCATGTTTGTTACTGAAGGGAAGGGCAAGTAAGTGCCTCTGGTATGGGGAATAGAAAGGGATGATGACTGAAGCAACCCTTTGATCAGTAAGAAATATTTCTGGCTTGAAACAACTTGGGGACAACATCTGCTTGCAAGTCAGGGTGAATCTGACTTAGTGACAATGAAGCTGTGCCAGTTTACTCTTGGGATAAAGGGGAACAAGGATTTGGTCTTCATGGAGCACCTGTGTAAAATCTGAAGCTGATGAAGTGATGGAGGCAGTGCAAGAGCCTATTGCTCAGCAAAGTAAAGGGGAGTCTGAGCAGAGCAGTCTCATGAATGGCAGCTGCAGTGTCAGATGGCAAAGAGGAAAGGAGGGAATGGGTTTGGTGTCCACTAAGCAAGTGAATGAAGGAATCACAAATAGTGGTTAAAGAGAAGCTCCTAAAGCAGCTTTTCTACACCTTACTTTTTTTAGTTGCTTGACTTAATCTCACTTAGAATTTCTTGCAGCAGAGATGGAGACATTGGAGGATTATTAGTAGTGCTGACTTGAGCCCCTCTCTGAAGGAGTGGTGGTAGAGAAAATATTGACAGCTTGGAGAATGGGGCAGGTCCTTTTAAATCATGCATACATGTCTATGAGTTTGTGAACTAATTTTAAAATAAAGAAAACCTAATTTGCAGTTACTGAATGTGTATCTGCTTGTGGTCTTGAGGACCTCAGCCATGGCAGGGTGCCCTCTCTTTTGTTTGAACCTGCTGTTCTGCCATCCTGGAAACAAATTAATCTGGTAACTCCAGCCCTGAACTACTTTAAGGTGCTTACTTTTGCTCTTTCTCTCATTGGGCATTCAGCTGTTGGGTCAGAGAAAACCTCAAAGCACCAGTGAGGAAGCCCTGGATGTCTCAGATCCACCGGGATAGCAAAGCTAGGTGACTTGGCACGGTCTTTAAGGGCAGAGAAACAAGGAGAAGAGAGTGAAAAGCCATTAAGTGATACCCTTAGCATTGTAATAACCCTTGACATTGTCCTGCAGAGGAGCAGCTGGCTGGGCATAAATCAGCTGCTGTGCTTAATGGACAAAAATACAGACCTACTCCATTTCTTTTCTTCTCAGGGAAAATCCTTCATTAAAGACGCTCTGAAGTGTAAGGCTCATGCCTTGAGGCATAAATTCAGCTGCATCAGCCGTAAGTGCCCTGCCATTAAAGAGATGGTGTTCCAGTTACAGCGGGAGTGCTACCTGAAGCATGACCTCTGCTCTGCTGCCAAGGAGAACGTCCAGGTCATTGTGGAGATGATTCACTTCAAAGACCTGCTGCAGCATGAGTAAGTGCCTCTGTGCTGGTGCAGTCAGAGCGTGGGAGCTCCTTCCAGGAGTGCGATGGTGCCAATGGGCTGCTTCACCTCCCTCTGGCCTTAAGCACCTCTTGTTTTCCCGTGTACAAGGCCAAGGTAACGCTTTCTTTGCAGGGGCCCTTGAAGAATAGTTTGTGCACAAAGGGCTAGATGTGACTGTGGAAGGAGATGAAGTAGGTTGAAGTTGGATCTGCCTGTCCCCTTGGTCCTTTGGCAAATGCACTGTCAGCATCTGTCATTTCCAGAAGCATCTCACAGTGTCTCTTTGCTTTCTGAGCTCAAAGGCATCATTCTTGACCCCAGTATCCTGTTAAAGATGACAGCTAGAGGAGGGGGAAGAAGGTTTATGCAAAGTTGTCAGCAAGATGATAATTTCTTCTTTAAATACATACTTTCAAATGTCTTGTAGTTAATTGTCCCTGAAAGAGCTGCAGTCCCCCAGGTAATCTCCCATTCATCTTATTCTTTATTAATCTCAGATGCTTTTTAATAAAACATGGAGATGTACAAAATGAAGGCAGAAGTCAAATTTTGAGGACTTCATTCCTCTGGCTGGGAACACAGCTGTCCTCCAAGGAATGGCAGGCATGAATCCTATTTGGAATTGATCAAAGCTGCTACATGACAGCAACAAACCAGGCACAAGCTGTTTGTACTGACTCTTTGTGCACAAATGCGAAAATCAGAGCCTGTTTTTCTTGCAGGTGAACGTCTCACTCCCAAACAAGAAGGCTGAGCCACAGCCTGGCATCAGGCTTAAGCTTAGAGCATCTTCCTACCACACCTCTGTGCCTTGGTATTAACACAGAAAGTCCAAATCCCAGCAGTCATGACAGCCAGGGTGTTTTTGCAGAATCATTTCTTTTGGAATTTTAGCCTTGCGTTTTCATCAGTATCCAAAGGAGCTGTGCTCTGATTCCCTTACTTTCTGTTGAAAACCACCCCCTAATACTTAGCTGCAGTTGCAGAGAGGTGCTTCAATGCCAGTTTACTTTCATAAATCATACGCTGTGGTTTGTACAAGCTGAACATAGTGGCCTGAAAGCAAGGCCCTTTCCATGGACATTCCTGAGGCTGGGATCAAAGGCATGGCTGATGGCAGAGCCTGGCCTTGCCAGGGCTGCTGTGCCCAGGGCAATGAGCGGCATCCCACTGGCTGATGGAGAGGGGAAGCAGGGGTCCATCCTGCACAGCAGCACCTCTCTGGGCACTGCCCGGGCTGTGTTAGCAGGCTGTAAATAGGGTACTTGGCACCAATTAACCCCCCCATCATTTGGGGGTGAAAAGAGCTATGAGAGCCAAAAGCCTGTCCAAAGAGGAGTAACTCATCCTTATTTTATGAACAGGCTAAAGCAGGAATGTGCAAAGGCAGCTGCTTATTTCTGGGGAGCTTAACTGGGGGGTTGTTGGTTCTAGAAGAGACGGGTCATTCAGTGAACACCTATAATTTGCATGATCTCATTTAGCGCATCCTACACTTCAGCATCTCACCGAGTTGGAGCTCAGCTCTCCTATGTGGGACTCCCCAAATAGAACCAGCCAGCCTCCTCCCCTCCCCTAAATTTAGAGGCCATCTCTGAAGCTGGTGAACTAAGGAACTTGTTCAAGATCAATAGGCAAGTGTGGCAGGGCTGGAAATAAAATCACGTCTGCTGACTTGCAGCCTTGTGCTCAGTTCAGGTACTCTGGTCAGGCCAGCTGAACTGCAGAAAGTAAAACAGGGAAGGAGAAATGGGCCAGTATTAATCCGCAGGGCTCTGGCAGGCTCTGAATACCTGAAATATTTGGCAGCTGAGCCACTTTTTAGTCATACCAGCGACCTTTTTTCCTGCAAAGATTTTTGTAAAGGTTATGCCCAATTTGAAGAACTAATTTCTTTTTTTTTATTTCCTTCTGCTGGATTGCTTTGTATGCAGCATGCTCAGTTCTCTCTTCTGTTTTGCATTTAAAACAAAAACTAGGAGGAGAGAAGCAAGTGGCAGCTCTCAGACTTTTTCTCTGACTGTTTTGTTCTGACTGTTCTCTCCCCATGAGTGTTGTGGAACACAACCAGGGCGCTGAAGCCTCCTCCTGAGTCAGCTGTGGTGGGGTGGGGGTCAGGCTGATTTGCTATGGTGGAAGTGGTGACAGGCCTTGGCAGGTTGGTCACTGCTGCATTCCAAGTAACTTTTTTTTTTTTTTTTTTTTTTTTTTAAAACAGCAGAAACAATCCAACCATGGGAAATATTTTGAGATAGGGGAATAGGTGGCTCTCTAAGATTAGCGATTCAAAACGAGTTTAAGCAGTTGGATAGTGTCAGACACTGGTCATAATCTGTTAGTTTTCCTTGTTTCTTCCGACTTAGTTAACGAGAAGAGACTTAGACTTGTCCACAGCCACCAGAGCCGGTGGATGGTGTGTCCAGGAGGTGCACCCCCACCACCCCACACAGCCACGCGTGCTGACCCCGGGCAGTTTCCCACTTGTGCTGGGGATGGTTCCTACCGTGGAAGATTTTTAAGCACGTCCTTCTGGGCCTGCGAGCAGCTGAGCGGTTGTGTCAATAGACAACATCAATATTGATTCAAAAAACTTGTGACCACAACTATTTTAAAATCGCTGCACTCGGTGACCCGTGGCTGAGGAAGCCGAAGTGCCTGTGCTCGGGCTGCTTGTGCTGTGGGGACTCGCAGGGATGAGGGTAGGAAGCACAAAGGGTGTTTAGCCATGGCTTGTTTGGCTGGGAAAAGGTGTATACTGAAAGCTGTACTCAACTCCGTAAGGAAATGAAGAAAAAGAATCTTTGGTGTGGGAAGAAAAAGTACCAGCAAAGTGGATTTCCATGTGTCTGAGCTCTGTGCAGTCAGATCCCGAGTTCAGATAGGATCTTGCCTGTGGTGGAAATCAATACCCAGCACTCCAGAGATGAGAAAAGCCAAAGAACCTCTTTTTTGCTTTCAAGAGGTGAGGCAGTGCCTCCCTTTTGCAGACTGGTGATTGGTGAATGCTCTGTACCTGCCATTTACCCGGAGGTAGCAATTGCTTGATGAAGCTGATGGCTCTGGACATGAGCGAGTTTCCTTTGTGGTGTGTCCTGACTAATAAAGATGAAATGTTGTGGAAAGAGAGAGAGGCAGAAAGTGTGAGACAGCAGTTCTTCCATTTGCCAAGAAGGGAGACCTCATCTGTTCCTCTGGTGGACATTCCAGTTCTCTGCTGGGAGAGTAATCAGGGCAGATCCAGTAAAGCTTTGACAGGATGCAACGGTGTCCTAGAGCGAAATGGCCAATCAGAATATAGTATATTGCATAAAAAACATGCTGCAGAATTGCTCTCCAAGGCTGCCGAGTCAGGGGGTGGCAGGGGCTCACACCACTTGACCTGTGCTGTGCCCAGGGGACGGTGAGGCAGATTCTCCTGTTTTTTTTAACTCTCCTCTCCCTGTTTCCTTTACCTCTAGGCCATATGTTGACCTAGTGAATATCCTGCTCACCTGTGGCGAGGAGGTGAAAAAGGCAATAACAAGAAGCGTCCAGGCCCAGTGTGAACAGAACTGGGGAAGTCTCTGCTCCATCCTGAGTTTCTGCACCTCGGCTGTGCACGGTGACGCCGCCCTGGGCGCCGAGAAGAAGCCGGGTGAAGCCACCAAAGGCGGTGCTGGCCGTGGGGACATGCTGGCCCACTCCGACCCTGACCACAGGGAGAGCTCGAGAGCATCCAAGGGAGAGAGAGGTACCAAGGGCCACTTGAACGCCCACGCCCGGGTGAAGGCTGGGGGCCACAGTCCCAAAGGGGCACAAGGGATCATGGACCGGGCAGACGAACTGTCCGACTTCTCCGACATCCGGAGGTGAAAAAAGGCACCAGCTCCCCCTTTCCCCCCCATCCTCCCCCTCCACCGGAATCCTCCTGAGTTCCATCTTCCCGTCTATGGACATTCCAAAGCATTTCCCATTCAGAGGTCAAGCACAGGGCATTGCAAGATATATATGGACCTCGGCAACAGTGTATATAGTAGCGAAGGGAGAGCAGTGGCAATGGGTTATCTATCCAGCAAACTCGACACTCGAGCAGCCACCAAACGTGGCAAAATGTCTCCAACTAAATTCTTTTCCCCTTTTTTATGAAACAGACATAATCTGAAATTTAGGATCTTGTTTTGGGATTGTTGGGTTGGTTTTGGGGTTTGTTTTGTTTTTTCCCCTCGGTCTCCTTGGCTGGGGAGACTGTTCCAAGAGGGCTCTGCCAGACTGCATGTGGCTGCTTGTGGCTTAGCACCTCCAAAGGTCTAGGGCACAGCCTTACAGCAGATGGCTGAATTCCAAGGGGATTTGGTTTCTGCTTGTGGCTGAGAACGCAAGAGCTCCAGGCTCTCTATGTGAAGCTCTCTAATGAAGTAGCTGCCCCGTCTCTCGCACAGCAACCGTGCGGTCTGGAGCTCCACCACTTTCTCTTAACTAACTTCTGAGCCATTGTTCCCACCTGGGTGACGCTGCCTGGTTTAAGTGCCCCCCCTGTTTGTTTTGAACCACTGCATAACTTGACACTTGCTAGTCACGGTATCATACCCAGTCCCTTCAGCGTATCACAGGCGAGTAGTCAGCTTCCAGACAAGGCAATGTGACTGTTAAAGACTTGCACAGCGTGGAGGACCCCCAAAAGTATTCTCGTGGACCTCTAAAAACCCTGTGCATATTCTCTGCTTACATCTGCCCCCTCAGTGATACAGGTCTTCCACCCTTATGGACAGCCCAAGCCTAAAGGGATGGGTGTGGGCTCAGACAGCGAAGGACCCCGTATATTTAGTTCTTCTGTAGGGCTGCGTTGAAGGCCCGTCAGAAATCTGTCTCTCCTTAGCAGTAGCGTGGTGTGGTTTGCTGAGATGTGGAGCCCCACTCTAACCTGCCTATAGCTATGGTTTTATCCAAATGCCAAAGATAAGGAGAGGGGATTGACTTGGGTTTTTTAATTGTCGTGCAGATAATGACCACCAGTCTCCGCAGAGTGAGTTAGTAAAGATGAAGAGTGTCAAGAGCTTATTGTCTTTAAGCAGTTTCAAGTGTGAATGAGGTGTTTGGCCATATCTCTCCTACCCCCTATGCAATTGTAATTCTCAGGTTGCAGCTCTGCAATCCTATATCCCCAGATATTGTACTGGAAATGGAGGTTACAGCATCCACAGGGACAGAAGGGTGAGCTCTCAGCTTCCTCACGAGAAAAAGTGAGTTTTCTTAGAAAGTGGGAATCACACCAGGGATTTGAGCCTTCTCATTTAGAAAGTTTGGGAGGAAAGCTGTGGGGGCAGGAAGGCAGTTCAGCAGGGACAGAACGTACCCAGTGAACTAACGTGCGTCTTGTCGCATGGTGGGAAGGAGCTGCATAAGCAGTAGAGGGTGTTGGAATTTGGCTACAATTTCCAACTCAGATTTTAGTTACTGCTGAGTGAACACGGCTCCTAATAGATGTATTCAGGGTTTAATGCGTGGATCCACCCGCAGAAGTTAGAGGCACTGCTTTTAATAGCAACCACGTAGGAAGCAAGAGAGGACAGTTAAGTTGAACAGGTGTGTCTCTGTGATCACCAGGTCTTTGCTTAAAGACATGACCCCGATCCTGCCTGATTTTAGCAAAGTTCTCTGGTAACATTTTTGTTTGATTCCCAAGTGGGAAGAGGTGGGATCAGGCCAGATGCTGTAGCAGCAAAGACCGTGGTGATGTGCCAGTGGGTGTGGCAGCTGCCCCACTGGGCTGGTGACAGCTCTGCCATCCCTGGGGCACCCAGGCTGTCCCACATGGAGCAGCTTGGGAAGGGTGGTTTGGGTCTGAGTGTTGGCCACCTCCAAAAGGTGGCTGCTGGTGGTACCATAAGAAGGTTTCTAGGGTGTGCCTCCATGGGTTTCCTGCGAGCATCCTCCCCCCTTGGTGGCACAGAGCCATCATGAAGAACAAGCTCAAACCAAAAAGACAATCCAAGCATTTTAGCAAAA
>VXAY01005274.1:2429752-2451472 GCA_013399855.1 Oxyruncus cristatus | reverse complement strand
AGGGGAAAAAAAAAAAAAAAAAAGAAAAAAAAAGAAAAGGAAAAACAAATGCAAACCAGAAACAACTTGCTACCAGTGCAATGTTCTTACATTGAACTAAAATAAGATCCCTCTGTCATTAGAGGTCTGATTCATAAATGGGAACCAAACATAGAGATCTACATCCTTGAATGTCTCAGTCAACATACCACCTCAGCATGCATACAGTTTTTTATTTGTATTCATTGGTTCTGTGGGGATAACTGTATATTCCCCTTGTTTAGTCAATGAAAATTGGGGGGGGGGAGGACAAGCTGTGGGTGGGAGGGATTTTTGTATAAGGCATCATTTTTTTTTCCTCTGTGTGTGAAGATTTTATGTGTTCATCTACTGATTCCACATATGCTATTATTGTAAATATTTAACATTTCTATTTATTATAGTGTCCCCATTTTAAAAAGATCACTGCTGGCTATGATAATTTAAACGTGTGTCATGACCTGTGTTGTATATATTCATGCCACTAGTATGGGTTTTTTTATGTTTAAAGCTGCGTAAATATAGTTTTATACAGTTCCATAATGTTATTGACAGCATAAATCATTTATTTATTGTTAAACCTTCTTTCATATCTAACAGATAGGGTGCGTTTTAACTGAGATTTATTTTATTGTGACATCTACATAGCCTTAATTCTTTATAAAAAAGAAAAAAAAAGTCCATTTAGATACTGTATGATGCTTTAATTAACATTCCTTATGAACTTGCTGTTCATAGAGGAGGTTTAGCTTAAAAGCCAAGGTATGAATGTTTCCTTTATGCTTTGCATCTGGAATGAGCCTTGTTCTGGAATGAAAATACTGCGAGAAGCAAAACGCCTACTGGAAAAAGATAGCAGTAAACCCTGGAAAATGCTGTCCTAACTTACAGTGCTGAACTAAAAGGAGAAAAAAAATTAAAAAAAAAAAAATACAAACTGTCCTTAATTCCAAATCTCTGGGAGAAAAACCTACTAGTTTTATCTCATGTAGAATTTGCAGCCAAATAAGCTTGTAAATAAAGAAAATGCATATGGCTTTAGACAAAGCTCTGTACCTTTCACACTATTATTTTCCTTAAACACTAATAAATGTTTTGAATAAGTCTGTGGCTGGGTTTTGTTTAGCTGGAATTTCAGCTGCTGTGATAAGGTGGTAAGAAAAGCCCTCTGAAGCTGAGCCAGGAGCTTCAGCCAAGGGGGGCAGAGGTAATTTGCTCGTCCCCCCACAGCCCATCCCCTGTGCCAGACAGGCTGGACTTGGGGACAGAGCCAACCCTTCCTCTGTATAGCAGGGAGAGCCAGGAGAGAGACTTTGTCTCTGGCCTGTCATTCCCCTGGGAGAGGGAGACCTCACTGGCTGCTTATCTGGGACCTGGAAGCTTGGCTCGAGGGCAGAAAGGGAGACGTGGAATAAATTAAGAGGATGAAAAACACGGGGAGCAGAAGCTCGTGCCCTTCTCAAGCTCAGACAAAGCCTCTGCTTGTTTCAGGAGGTTTTTCCCTTAGCAGGAGCCGTGGATTGGGTTCACTGCAACATGTCAGAGCCACCTCATCTTTAAACTAGTCTGTATTCACCTTAGGGAGGGAGCAGGGGGGTGCAGGTACTTAAGGGTTTCTTCTTACTGCCCTGATGATCTCGTATTACAAAAGCCCCTTGCGAGCTGGCACACTCTGCTCAGCCACGTTGGCTTTAGGCACAGCTCAGCATCCCTAAGTGCATCCCACAGGAGCCAGGAAGGGGATCCGTGGCTGACCACAGCACCTGCCTGTGGGCAAGGTGTTGGCAGCCCCCAAAGCCCCAAGCACTGGATGTCAGCCAGACCCATCAACAAATACAACAGCAACGCTTTCTGAAAGCTGCAATAGCTGATAAGGTTTGTTCTGCATGTATAAAAGACTCAGTTCATGTAACAGCAAGAGTTATCCCTTCATGATTTTACCTTAAAACCGGAGGACATTCTTTTGGCTCTCCACTGTCAGCTATTGATAATATATCAATAAGTTCCAGCCAGTGGCTCTGTACAGGGATGTGACAGACACATACAGGAGCTGTAATTCTCTCTCAAGTCAGGTATCAAAATCTTAAACGCTTACTGGAGTTTCAGCAAAGGAGAAAAGCAAAATCCTAAGGTTTACAAGAAGCAAACTGCAGAAACAGCCCTTTGTGTTGTCTCCAAAGTAATTTTCATACAGTATCGGGGTGTAGGCAGCAAAGGGATGGGGAAATTATGAGAAAGCACCTCAGAACATAAAGCACAGGGGTTTTTTTTTAAGGCTGCTTGCATGAAAAAGCACATTTTTAACACTCCTTCTGTGGGGTTTAAAAATAACTAATCCAGTTGAAGCCTTCGGATGAGATGGGCTTCACAAGCATAAATGTGATTTGCAGCAATCTAGGACCTGTAGCATTTCTTTGCCTGTAGGTGCAGCAGCTCTTTATAATCCTGTCATGCACTGTCGTCAAACACCAACGGGAAAGTGCATTTTGCCAGCAGAGCTGTGACAGAGTTTGATGGGATGTGATCCCAGACCAGCCTGCAGTCAGGCTACAGCCGAGGAACAGCTTGTGCTGGTGCTGGACCCCTTGTTGGCCCACTGTATTTTTTTTGCAGGAGCTGGTCCACACCACGGCTGTGATGCAGCTGGGGTAGCTGCATTCTGTCTCTACCATCATCCTTGCAATTTCAACCCAAAAAAAGTGATTTTTCATCTTCTAATGTGTAAAATGGTGAGACTGCATTCTGCTCCCCAAAGTGGCAGACATTAGTGACAGAGAAATGATCCTCACCTCCCCTTAGGACATCATGTCTCACAAAATAGCACAGCCAGTATCAGCGTGTTGACATTAAGAAGTACAGAGGCACTGAGAGAAAAAGAAACACTAAAACAGACTGCAGAGCAGGGATTCTGCATTGCACAACCCACTAATGTATGTTTAATACCAGCACACAAGTCTGCTTCAAGACTGGAGCGATCTTACTTCAATTTGGTCCGAGTCACTCTGTAAGTGAGGTAAGGAAAACCAAATCCAGGCAATTCAAACTGCAAGTGCACATCCACACACGGGTCTCAGCCAACTGAACAAACCCCACAAAGATTCATGCATGTGGTCCATTTGGATTTACTCTCTTTACGGGCTCCCTGTCTTGCCTCCCAAAAGAACAAAATTAATTCCAGATATTGGCTTGCTCAGGCATACCAAAACATTTACAAATGTATATGGCAATTTACATATGTCAGCCCACACGGTGAGCTGAGTCAGAGCTACTGCCAGCGCTTCTGCCTGATCTTCCCAGGTTCCCAGGTACTGCCCTTCGCTCTCCTCCCTGAGCCCACGCCTGGAATTGCCAGGAGAGCCAAGGCAGCTCCGGAGCAGCTCTTTGCTGCGTCACGCCTGAGGAATTCATTGCAGCGATCTTCCCAGGTGAGGGAATAGTTAAAGCTTGCTGGGAAGCCTCTCAGCACTGCATTTTCAAAGCTATTTCCTGACATCTCACCAGAAACACAAATCCCACTCAGTTTTCACTGCTAGTTATGTTCGTGTTTCCATGCTCTCCTCGCAGACTCTCGCAGGAAAGGCTTCTCTCACACCTGCTAAAGTCAGAGATTGCTGCCTGTTCCCCCAGCCACAAGTGCAGCAGATCTCCAGCCTTGAGCAATGCCAGGCAGCCTGACCCATCCTGCTCACCTGTCCTGTGACCAGCCAAAATTGAATCCAGGAGAGGGGGTGCAAAGGCTGCAGATGGACCTTCCCAGAGGCAGAAGTTCCAATGAAGCCTCGCAAGGTCCTTCCCAGGCCTGTTCCTGCAGCCCCAGTCCTAACACAGGGGTCCTGGCACAGGGTTGGGGCTAAGCATAGCCATATAATCAGTGAAATCCTAAAAATCTTTGTTCCTGTACACTTGCTTTATGGAAAAGCATCCCAGCCAGTGGAGCTTTGCATTTTGAAATCAAAACCTCATGTCTTTCTCGATTGGGAATGTGAAATAGGGACTTGGGGGTTGAAAGACATGCCAAATTATGGGAAGCTGCAGGGGCTGAGAATTCCTATCTCTGAGGATACCGACTGTCACAGCCTTGACCTTTTCTGCAAATACCATCCTCCCTTATAAAAACGAGGCTTGGAGTTTATTTAGAAATTCTTTTCAAGTAAGAAGTCATCTTTGGAGAGCCTGCTATGAGGTTTTCCATTTGGATGGGGATGTAGGGGGTTGCTGGAAGGCAGTGTCCTGGGGAACCAGCGTGCTGGATACACTGCTGGGCATGTCAGTGGCTCTGGTGACACCACAGAGATCAGCCCTGACCTGTGGTTCTGCAAGAGGAACCGCAATAGGGTTGAAACCAAGCCTGAACTGGCTTTCACAGTGCAAGAGCAAAATGCCCCTGTGGCACAGACAGTACCAGCTTCCCCAGTGTCTTTGGAAACAGCAGCTTACGGAAGAGGTAAAACCAGGCTGCATTTTAACACAGCACAGGATCAGCCCTCTGCTATCGAAGTCATAATGGCATGTAATCCCCTCTCTAAACCCCACTTCCATTTCTCAGATTTTCTGCAGTTTGTATCTGCTTTTCTCTATCCCACAGTCACACCGGTCTACATTTGTCACCCATGAATAATCCCACTTACACTGCAGAGTCTCTTCCTACCCTGGGGAAAAATGCAGTGGGAGGTGTGGGGAAGCTCAGTGAAAGCTGACAGCCAGGAGAGACTGGGAAAGGCCTACAGAGCTCCTTATTTAGATGTCCTATTTTAAGATAAAATGAAGGGGAACTATGCACATTCAGCATTTTGTTAAACTGACATGAAACCAAGTCACTACAAAATCAGTTTGCAGAGGGATGCAGTGCACATGCTTGAAGCCTTCTGTAAAATATTATTATTATTTATGATTGCAGCAGCTCCTGGCTGTCAGCAAGTCCCAACCTTGGGGCTACTGAGCCGTGTATCACAGGAGAGAATCCTGGCCAAGAAGAGTTTCCGTTGGTAGAAGGAAACATTGCCCTTTGCCTCCCCATGCAGAACACAAAATAGTGCCTACCTGGGCACTCAGCATTAACTCACTGCACAAGATGCTTTGGAACAGTAATGACAGGAATTACGTGGTTTTTGCTCACATCTACCACCCACACTTGCTGTCCCAAAAGCTGACACAGAGGATGAGTCTGCAGAAGCCCATTAAAAACGTTTTTGTCCTGTAGAGAAAGAGGGAGTTACAGGAGCCAGGATACCTTGAAGGGGGCAGAGAATGCCCAGGGAAGCTGAAACTGCTCTGCACCAAGGAAGGGCTCCCAAGGGTCCCAGCAGCCCATGGCTGACTCTGCAGATTCCTGGAAGAAGAGATGTATCCTGTGGCTCTCTGTATTACATGGACTAGTGAAAGATGGCCACAGCCAACGATCCAGGACTAGAGAATGAGTCTTGGATAATAATAAAAGGCCCAATCTTGCATTCACCAAAGCCTCTGGTAAAACATCTTTTTGACAATATCAGGACATTAGGATTAGGCTTCTGCTGGAGCTGGGAATCACTGGAGCTTTCCTGACTCCACAGGCTTATCATGGATAGTCTTGTCAAAATCAGAAAATAGATGAGGCTGAAAATAATCTGTTCTCAAACATCCCACATTCAGAAATGCCTGATCTGAGGCACGGGGTTTTTTCACAGCACTCCCTAAGCACAGACCATTTGCAAACCATGGAGGGCAGGCAAACCATAGTACCTTTCCACAAAATCCAGAACTGTATGACATGTTAAATATGACAAAGATAACGCTTGAATGCTGCTTCCAAAAACCTACAGTAAAGTTTACTAGGGTTTATAACATATACCCTATTGCTTGAATTCTGGCCATCCCACACATAGTGACCTCTACCTTTCCTTCTGCTGGTCACATATCACAGCTTTAGTACAGCCTGGAAAAAAGGTCATGCCCTTCAGAGGAGAAAACACCAGCTATACCTCCCCAGTGGAAACAGCAGCAGGGTGATACCATTTATTTGGGAAAGTACAGCAATTGTTCTGAGCAATAGCAGAGATGACAAAAACTTGAAAGGGTGGATTAAAAAAGGACCAGAGACAGTACTGAGAACATGTGATGATGCTGTTTAAGCACATAAACTCATTTAGGAGCTTGCTTGGAACAAGCTGTTCTTAACGGCATTGCCAGCGTGACCGGAGACGAGAACACCATTACGGTCCAATTGACCAATAAGTTGGTCAAACCCTCTCACAGGAGGCTGCCAGCCAAATCTGTAAACACTGGAGGTCAGATAAACATACAAATGTTGCAATTTATTGGACTCACGTTCCCCTGGCGATTCACCTGTTTTGTTGTGTTGGGACTAAGGGTTCGAGTGGATGGTGGGCAGCTCACAGGAGGATCATGTTCTCTACCAGCACGAGGCACAGGCAGGACAGAGAGGGCAGAGGCCACAGTGGGAAGCACAAGCTTCACAGAAAAAAGAAGCTCCAGGGCAACACCCACCCTTATCTTTGAAAGAAAAACACATGTATTCTCCGATCTTTGCAATTCTCTCAAGGAGGAGAAAATGAGCGAACTTAAAATCCTTCCGGGGGCCACAAAACCAGGTACTGCCAGAGAGGGATCACTTTGGAGCAACAGCAGCAGGAAAAGGAGGACTTGTCCAGGAGGATGGCTCATCTGCAACAGGCGTTTGCCTGGCAATACCGGAGTGACGCAAGGCCGGTGGAGGGACGGCTACATGAAAACCAGAGGCCAGTTCAACCCAGGAGATCCCCAGCCCCTGTCCCCACGTGCAGCCTGCACCAGGCATGGTTGTTGTGCTGAGCACATGTGTCCTTAGGGCTGGAACCGACAGGAGCCGCCGCTGGGATCCAAGGTTGTCCCCTGGCTGCCACTGCAGTGCCCCAGGTGTAGCTGCCCCACAGTACACACACAGTAAGGGTTACACAACCCTGGCTCTAATACGCTTGGTGATACACACACCCACGAGCACAGCTTACTCCTCCAGCAGAAACACAGCAGGGCCAGTCACGGGGACCCTCCTGTGGCACTGGTAATGCTGCACCAGTGGGGCAGGAGGGCTGGTGCCCCCAGTCTGCTATTTGGTACTGGATAAATCAAAAATTATCCCGATTGCAACCTCACAGCCCACAAAAAAGCCACCCCGAAAAAATAAAGCCGGTTCCAAAATCTGTGCTCTGTGCTGACCAAAATATAAGTATGCTGATGTGGTGCATCCCAGCTGGCTGTGTGGTACCACCAGAAAAATCTGGATGTGCATGGAGGCAGTGGGGGCTGTGAACCCGATAGCATCAGTCACAGAGCCTGCAATCACATAAAATGCTGCTACTGGTAGTAATTGTACAACAGGACATGACAGAGACCAAAATACCCTTGTCCTGAGTTCTATGAATATGGCACAGAAGGACATGGAGCCCAAGCAGATCAGGTCAAAAGGCAGACAAGGAAAAATAAAGACATAGAAATAGCAGTTCTTCTCCACAAGACTGTGCTGATTCCCACTTAGTACTGTCTGCAAGTGGAGCAAATCGGCAGCAAAACCAGACAGGGAGGGAAAGAGAGAGAGAATTCCTTAACAGTCATTCCTGCACCTGTCCTGAACGCTGGCTTTGTTAAATGGTCAGTGAGGCACCAATTCCCTCCCAGTCTAGATTTTCTCTTTTGGTTATGACCAAGTGCCATTAGTTTAGAATCACAGAATGGTTTGGGTTGGGAAGGACCTTAAAGATCACCTCACTACACCCCTCTGCCATGGGCTGGGACATCTTTCACTAGGGCAGGTTGCTCAGAGCCCCATCCAATCTGGCCTTGAAATTAATTCCATTGTCTCTCTACCTAATATCTAACTGCAACTGGCAGATCTCTCACAAGAGCAACTGTGTCTCTTAGGTATTAAAAGCAAGAGAGAAAGAAGACACACTGTAAGAGGGACATCTCTGCTATGTGTAGCCCTGCTGCTAAGCTTGTCCTGTAGTTCAGATGCTTTCAAGATCCAGAATGGTAAGGAATTAATTAGAGTTATTCCTGTCGCAGAACTGTATTCATAAGGTCAATAGAAAGAAAAATATCACAGTAAAGGGAGGATGCAAAGCAAGGACTGGCTTAGCTGTCTTGATAACTGCATTGGTCTCTTTTTATGATATAGGTAAAATTGCCACCAAAATAAAGGCCAGGAAGGGCAACCCTACTGCCTCCACACTTTAGAAACAGGTGCTAAAGCCCATCCGTGGTGGGAGGAAAAGGCTGTGGGAGCGTTTGCCAACATCTGCATGTCACTAGTCAGGAACTGCGCAACCAGCCGGGAGCGGGGCGGCTGGATCAGCCCCGCACCAACCAGCCCAGCTGGCTCTGCCTTGTGCCCTTCTCAACAGTTCCCAAAGACAGGGCAACCATTTACCACAGAGAGACCGTGGAGCACTGACACCTTATTTTAGCCCTGGGTTTGAACTTGAGGAACACACAGGATCCCTGGATGTGTGGTGCTGGTCACGCCAGGTGAATTTACCCCGGGGTCTCTGTTCCAGCCATGCAGTGTTGGAAAGCGTCGGTGCCTGCTTTCCATCTGACAGCAGCACAGCTGAACGAGAGAGATGCAAAACTAATCGTTCTGAGGAGGGAGCCAAAAAGGGATTCCAGCGACATGAAAACCAGCGGGAAGTGCCAGAGTCATGCTATCTGTGATCGGTATCTGTGACCCTTCGTTTTCCAAGAAGTAGCAATGATATCGCAGCTCTGCCCAGGTGAAAGATATCAGCTGGGCTAATTGTAGCTGAGCACACTGATTCTCATGGCAATGCTGTTATCTCCCTGGATTCCAGCTCCCAGCGGCTGCTGTCACTGCTCAGAATATCCAGCAGCGAGAGAGAAAGGAAGGGAAGGGGGTAGAGTCAAAAATAAAGAAGGAACAGAGAGGAAAAGAGCAAACAGAAAGGAAAGTGTAAGAATAGTCAGAACAGAAAGGGAAGGAACAGAGAAGATATGGAAAGATGTGAAGACAAATGCGATTATTACATTAATTAGCTGCTGCACAATTCTCTCTTACAGGGGTTTCAAGAGAGTGGAGCTGATGGCAGAAATTGCTCGCTGTGGGTGGATTTCAAGAGGCAAATTCAACTCGACCCTTCCCTGAGGAGGTCCATCTTCAGCAAGGAGAGACCAGGAATATGTGGGAGGCACAGAAAGTAAAGAAATTACTCCAGAGACATTACCTCTCCACTGACTACTAATGAGGATAAGCCTGTGCACACAGCATTGCATAGAAGGGAGGCTGCTCTGGTTCCTCAAAACTTTGCTCCAAGGGCCAAGGGATGTGCCTGTCCAGCAGGAAGTGAAGGGAAAGCCAAACACTGGTAATTTTGCATCCACTACCACCACACCCCCTGCTATTCCCGCACCCATTCACCAGTCTTCTGGTTTCCCTGTCTGTCCCTTACTCCCCGTTCAATTTCCAGATTTTGGACAGTCCCAGCTTCCAACAGGTAGGAGGAGTTCTGGGGCAGCTGCCCCACACAGTGCCCAAGCTGTGCCCTGCACACACCAGGAGGGAACCTGCTGCGCCCGTGCTCAGCCAGCTGGACCTGTCAGACCTGCTGTGGTTGGCGGGTGGCTCTGGGCAACACGATTATTACTCCTGGTATTCCTCCTCAGATCCAGGTAAATACAAGGTGCGAGAGTCCATGGGCCAAGGAGGTGACGCTGGAAACAGCCACAGCAAAGGATGAAAGGAGCAGTGAGAAGTGACTTGCTCAAAGCACACAGCACAGCAGCAGTGTGTGGTGTGAGGTAGAAGGGGGCTGTTGGCAAAATACGGGTGTCAAGAGCCGACTGATATGTGCTTTGTTATCCAAGACGTGCACCCGGGGCTGGCAGGTATGGCCCAGGACCTCCTGGAGACCGGTGGCCTTCTGGAGCAGCAGCTGGAGGCCAAGCAGGACACCTGAATTTGCAAAACTGACTTACAGAGCAGTGGTTGTGCCCCAGGCCAAGCTCTCTCCCCATGCCAGGCTGCAGCTCTGGGCACTGTGGGGAAGCACCTCCAGATGGTATTTGGAAGCAGAGTCCTGTGGGCTCAGAGGGAGGAAGTCCAAACCTCTCACAGCAACTCTTAGAGCCCTGTGCTTTAGGAATAAATGTCACGAGGGTGAGAGTAGAAAACAAGATATCCTGCCCAGTCAAGGCTAATACCATCAACAAAACCAGTGTCAGCCTCAATCTACCTGCTGAGTTATATACAGGCAGCCAGTGGGGGCTCTCAGTGTAGATGTATATTAACTCTTTTTTTTTTTTTCCCCCACTTCACATACATACATTTTAAATGACATTAGATATAGAATCAAATATTATACCGTCATCTCTTGACATCCTTTGCACTACAGAGAAAAACTGCACGTGACGACAGCGTTTTAAAGGAAAGCCAAACTGCTGAAATGGTGGGAAGTCCCAGACCACGACCAGAACATGTCAAGAAGCTCAACAAGATTTTGATGAAAATAACTTTTACTGCAAGTATGGGGAAAAAAATCAGAATTGTTCATTCTGATTTGTTGAATGAGTTTGGTTGAGGTACTTTATCGTTCTAGTGTTAATCAATAAACTGAAAAGCTGGAAAGTTTATTGTCCTCTTCTAGCCATTAAGTAGTTTTTCAGAACACATTCTGCTAGGACTAAAACTGTGAAGACCCTGACCTGGAAAAATACCTCATTTCACTCCTACTTAAAAATAACCTTAATACATCAGCTTTACACACAGAACAGGTCCTTATATAGTTTATTTTTCAGGTGTATGACAATTTAATTTAGACAATAATTCCTCCTCATGACTTCTTTTCTGAATTCCCATTTCAATCCTGGTAAACTTCAAGATAAATCACAAAAGAATGTTGAGTCTTGCCAAAATAAATAAATAAATAAATAAATAAATAAATAAATAAAGGTGCTATGGATCATTTTCTTAAGGAATAAAATCTTCTCCTGAGAATCTGAATAAACACATGATAAGTGATATAACTGTAAGTAAATGTGTACAGGTATGGCAAAACCCAGAACAAACGTAATGCAAGGGTTGTATTTAGGGCTCTGACCCACGTCCTCTGGTCAACCACAGCAGGCCAGTTTAAAATCCCTAAAGGATTTTGCTGTGGCTTGCTGGTGGTCACCACTCCTGGAGCAAAATCAGCACCGTGGGGGACACACCTCCATTTCAGGAGTTCCAGCTGCTACATCAGCTGAAGTCATTAACAAAGGTCAGTTTGTCCCCAAGAAAAACCAAGTTAGAGACTAGGGAACATGAAGTGCAGCTTGTCCTGTCCCACAAGAACACAAGGCTGGCAACAGGGGACAGTAACATCCTGAACTGCTACCCCAACATCCCCGTATCTGTGGAGCAGACAGGATATGGAGGGATCACCACTCGGTTGGTTCTCCCTGGGCAGGAAGGATCAGTGCTGGTTAGATGCAACCCCCACCCCACCCCAGCGCTGTCAGAGTTCACCAAAACCTCTTTCACCCCACTCCCCTGGGACCCTCCAGTGCTGCCAGCAGCTCCTGCACCCACTCACAGCCCTAAGAACAGACTTTGGAGGGAAGGCCCCCGTCCCCCAGCAGTGCCCAGCAGTCCCTGGGAGAGGACTGTGCCCACCACAGTCCTCTCCCAGAGACACAATTCCCTATTCTGTAGCACCATCTTCAGCAAGAGGGAGGAAAACACCTTCCACAGGCAGCAGTACAGAGAGGTGGACCCGAAGGACCTGCAGTCTGGGCTGCAGTTACAACCAGGAGCAAAACAGACAACAGATGGAAGACTTAGATTAGGGATGATGAGTTATGACCTCTGGCATCCCAGACAAAACCCCAGTGCAGCTGAACTTGGGGTTCAACTGAGCTTGGGAATAGTTCGTGGGATTCCGTATTTTGTTGTTAAACTCTTTTGTCCACCTCCCTTGCTGGTGGCTGCTTTTCACCCAGCTAAAACCAAGATATCTGCTAGATTTTCTGCTTGAACCTCCCCATGAGCATTGCTCTAGCACAGCCCTCGGGCAGCCACCACGTCAGGGAGGAAACAAGTGTGGCTTGTCCACACAAAGGCAGCAGCGGGACTCTAAAATGTCTAATATGGCTCCCCAAACTGTAACATGTTGTTCCGCAGTCCCAGATTTTCCACACCCTCTCCCAGGCAGATTTGGAGCATCAGGGAGAGCAAAGGATGTCACCGAAAATGTGACAGCGGCAGCCAAAGGACCCTTCACACTCTTCTACCTCCCAAGTCTTTAAACAGCATCTCGGATGACAGGGATGGGGAGAGGACACAGAGCACGTGGAGGTGTTTGCTTCAGGTTTTCAGTTTGTTTGATGACATTCTCAGTTAGGTCTCCTCACTTCTGGAGAGGGACAGCTTTCTCCAGTCAGTATCTAGGTTTGTCATATAACTCTGAGAATACCAGCAGAGGAGGTGCAAGCACTTAAAACAGGAAGAGTATTAATTTAGAACCTCCAAAAAATGGCCAGTGGGCTCTGAAACAGTGGAAACTTGATATTAGCTATAAGTAAACTTCAAGACATTATTTCAAGAAACTTTTCAGTAAAAGAAAATCAAATTTGAGAAGGTTATTTTCAGGAAAGTTACACTCGGACCATTTGTGTCATTAGTTCTGAAGTTAGTTGCATTTTTGGAGGGGAGAAAAATAATCCAAATGGACTAAAATTATCACCAAGACATCAGATTTTTTAATTCTCCATTAAAAGAAAAGCAGAGCAGTGTGCTGCTGGGAAGGAGACCAAAGCTTATCGTTGTACACACTGTGGGGAGAATCTGCCCCTTTGTGTCAGGCAGTGTGAGTGCACACAAAAACTGATTTCTACTGAAGAAAAACCTTGTGTTTAACCAGAGGAGGGCTGGGAACAGCCACCACGTCATGTGTTGACTCTCAAAGGTAAAGCTTTGACTCCTTTTGGCAACACCAACTTTTCCCACAAAGCCACGGCTTGGACCTCTGTGTAGCAGTGGGAAATGAGTATAAACCGTCTCTGAACGCAGGGGGCTGTGTGAGCCATGGATTCTAATCAGGATTACAAAAGTTATGCCCATTTTCTCGAATTATTGGGGTCGGGTTTTGTTCTTGTGTCTTTTTTATTCACAAACCCTCTTGTCCTCTGAACTCCAGAGCTTCAGCTGGGAGGGCAGCTCTCAGATTTGCTTCAGTCGTTCCAGACACCCAGAGCCCTCATCCCTCCCTCCCTGCAGTACCTTTCTGCTTTCACTTGAAGGCAACCTTGCGCCGCACATGCCTGTGAGGAGAAAGGGGCTGGGGAAGCACCGCAGCTCCTTCACCCAGCAGGTATCACAGAAGCACAGGATGGATAAAGGTAGCAAGGAACCACAGTGGGTCATCTGGTCCCACCCCCCTGCTCAGGCAGGGCCATCCCAGAGCACATGGCAGGATTGTGTCCAGACGGTTCTGGGATATCCTCAGTGAGGGAGACTCCACACCCTCTCTGGACAATCAGTTCAATGCTCAGTCTCTGCACAGGAAAGAAGTTCTTTCCCATGTTCAGGTGGAACTTCCTGGCCATCAGTTCCTGCCTGTTGCCTCTTGTCCCATTGCTGGGCACCCCCGAGCAGAGCCTGGTCCATCCTCTGTCCCCTCTCTCTCAAGTAAAAAAGGGGTGAGCTCCAGGCACAGGGGAGAAACAGCCTAATTGTTCTTATAAGTTTTGATTCATTAACATTTGCAACCGATGATTTTCATTTAGCTCCTCTAAAGGTGGTTTAGCCACTCTGACCACAGTCCTGTAAAAAGCGGGAAGGAGGATCAGCAGCTACGTGGGGAACACACGTGTCCCTGGGGGATGCTCAGTGCTCCCCCCCTGCCTTGGCTCTGCTAAAGCACCAGCAAAGTCCTCAACTAACAGCAGGGATGGAGCAGGAGCTCAATTTTGAGCGGCGACAGAACAAGCTGCAAAGAGGGATATTTCCTAATCAGCTGTCCCCGAGGAATTTTATCCTTGGATACTCGGGGAGCCAGTTATCTCGGCCATTAGTGAACTTGTGAGGGACAGGTGAGATACCAGCAGACGGGCAAAGGGCAAAGGTAGTGTCTCTCCTCAAAAGCAGGGAATGAGAGGAAACAGGCAATCATAAAATTATCCCAGCAATCCCAACTATAGACCTGTCTCCTTCACTGTGATGCCAGGAAAAACACCGGAAGAAATAAATACCTGAAAACACCCAAGATGAGTAGCAGGACCTGTGAACTGGTCGATAGCAAGGGATACATGGGGTTTATGTAGAGAAAAAGAATACAAGGAGATGCAATATAGAAGAATTCAAGAGTCCAGTGCTTTAAACATGTCTTTCCCAGTAATTTCAGGGAACAGACACATTGATAAATTATATACATCCACCTCTTGACACTACTTTGGAAAGCACAACCAACAACATTACTGTGCATTAAGCTGCATTTATGAAACCACTCTTCAAAGCAGAGCAGTATTTAACATTTTCTTCTTTCCCTTCTGCTCAAAATGACCATCTGGCAACAGATTTTCTGGAATGAAGCCTTTTCTCTGGTTTCTGTTTGGGGACAAATCTGTGCCAACTTCCAGCAGTTCATGTGATTTAGGGTTGCAGAATATAGTTCTCTTCTGAAACGTACGTGGGCTTGAAGTCAAATTCAGACAGTGAAAAGATCTGGTGTGAAGCAAGCTGTGGGTTACAGTACAGTTCTCTCTATGTGCCTGCAATATGTCAAACTAGAAAGATTTACATCCCTTTCCACACAGTCTGAGGCTAAGTGGTCAATTCTGTATGTTACCCACAGTTACTTTACCTGCCCTAAGCCCACCAAACCTGTCCAGAGTCTCATTTGAAACTTCTAGGAGCTTTCATTTGAAACTGTAGGATGCAAGATCCTCCTCAGATGTAGCAGGCACAATCACAGTCAATTAAGTTTTCTTTTAAAATAAAATCTAACTGCAAGAAGCTAAGAGGGCTCAGGGAGAAAACCTCCCATTTTGGGAGATGTGAAAGACAGTGTAGACTGCCCTAGAGGAACAACAATTCTCCCTGTGCATCAACCTGTGTTCATTTTAGAAGCAACAAAATCTGAAACTGTTAAGAACTAAATTGTTGTGCTCAGTCATCAGTGCATGCACAGGGCCTTGGAGACACAGGCAGGGGGGAAAAAACCTCTCATCTAATGACCTGCACTGCCTCTGCAACTGTCCAGTCCCAATTCCGCACGGCCTGTGGGCAGAAAATAGGAAATGAAATCTAAGAGCCTGCTTGGAAACCTTCGGGCCAGATTTCTGATCTTTTTTCCAAATGTCCCAGCACACTGTTGACAGAGCTCTGAAACCTGGCCATGTCCATCTGGGATGGGCAAGGAGCTGCACAGGCAAGGCTGGGAGAGAGCCCCAGCACGAGGAGGGAGCCGGGCTCTCCAGGCTGAGGGTCGTCAGAGGATTAAGCAGAGGACAAGCAGTTCCCTGCGGAATGCCACCAGCCTCCCATCATTTGTCAGAAAATTCTCCAGGATACCATCCCTAAATAAAACCTTTTCCTCAAAGATCTCATCTTTCTGGGTCTAAAATTTGGGCAGACGGTCTTAAAGTTTATTATTAATAGATAAAAAATATAATTACTTTTATTGCTTGGAGATAAACTGTGGCTAAACAGTATTTCCAAGGAAAGAGGTTTGTGTCTAAGTGGAGGAAAAGATAGAGGCAGTCTCTTCACCTTTGTGAATAGAAATAAATGCAAAAATGAACATCAAAACTTAGGAGAAATTATTTACTTTATAAAGCAGATCATGTTCCAAAGACCTTCCTGTCAACACTGGGGAGCCTGGCAGGGTCACGTCGTCATTTTGACCCATTCTCAAATGCTCACTGCTGTCTGTGGCTGCAGACATGACTGACTCCTCCCAAGCAGTAAACAATGGCTGCTCCCCACTCTGAAATTAATGGCAGCTTGTTTTGCATCCTGGATTGCCTGTCATCGACTCCCATACCCCATGACTTTACCCACAATCTCTCTTTCTCTTCTGCTGTCACATCACATCAGGGATTCCTCAGCATCCACCACAGGTACATCAGGCTGGGACTTGCTCTGCAGCACATCCTGAGTCAGCCTTCCTCACACACATCTGCAGAGGCTGAGATCAGAGCAGGATGTGTGCCAGGGGTGCTGATCACAAACATTTGCATACAGTTACCCAACAGCGAGGCCAAGTGATGATATTTGTCAGGAAACCTTGGTACACAGTTTTCATTCTTCCCAAGCGAGCAAGAGCTTCCCCCTGGCAGTGGTTGTTGAACAGGAGTACGTGGGTGTTCGGCTTTTCACAGCCCACAGACCTCCCCACTGTGGGAGCACAGCGTTACTGGGAACTCCTGCAGATAAAACTCACGGCTGTTTTTAACATATACCAAAGCCAAATGGTAGAGGTAAGGAACTACATCAAGGCGTTCAGCAAACAGGCAGGAGAAGACTGACTGAATATGTGGTTCGGGCTGAAAAGGAGCCAAGAATTTCTCTTCCTTGGAGAACTTGCCCAGACTCTGTTTCACCTGATTAGCACAGGGTAAGACCCAGTTCCATGTATGCAGACACAGATAACACAGTGCATTACCTGCTAAAATCCGACAGAAGCATGAGGTGCTGCTCTGCAATAAGAAGCTCTGAGTTTGCTCCCTAGGCAGCTGTCAGCTCCCCGGACACACCAGCTGGGCTTTGGCTGCACCCACACCACAATCTACTGTCCATATCCAACGTCCCAATTACCCAAGTCCGCAAAGCTCAGCAGAAGAGGATCCAGACAGTGCTTTATCTCGGTGACAACTTTTTTTTGGGAAAAACACGTTCAGCTATTGCCAAAAAAGAACAACAGCAGTTATTGGCATCATCAGCCCTCGGTTACATGGTTTCCCAAGTGGCACAAGGGATGACAGATTCATATTAATTCCAGTCAGCAAATGGATTATAAATACTCCCCCAGCCAGTTGCCACCTGATAGGACTGTCCTTGAGTCCTCCAATTGTGGAAGGGACTTGTCAACTCTAAATTTACCCACCAGCATGTATTGTATAAAACATACTACTCTGTGATCCTTGGTAGACACTTGTGCTGTAGCCCAGCATGGATTAGACCAGAAACTGCTGGTTCCATCAGCCAGACAGACATCTCACTATTGCTTATCTCAAGCCTTCGATGGCAGGAAGGAGAAAGGGATGGGTTTGACAGGATGCGTTGGGATACTGGTCATGCAATTGCCACAGCAGTCAGTCCCATCGAGTCTGAGTTAATAAAGTGATCAAAAGCTGGGCCCACCTAACACCTTTCTGATGAGGTAACAGCTTTTGTTCCTAAGGATAGCCTTTCCCATCAGAAAAATGTCCCACCACGACTGATAAAAGAAAACCCACTCCAAGGATGGGATGTCCAAAACCAGACAGAGCTGATACAAAGCAGACTGAGATTGTATTCCCCGTAAAAAGCAATAGGCAGGATGCTAAAAATTTGCAGAGATGGACTACTCACTTGAAGAACCATATTAGGTGGATTTAACTTTTATAAGAGGGAAAGTAAACAAAAAGCAAGTGAGGAGCTCCACTTTTTTTCTAGCTACAGAACGGTCCTGGTGTCTGCGGACTGGGCAGATGCACGTGTTGGTGGCACCAGTCTGCAGTGGATTTTCTCACCTCCCAGAAAAAAAGGGCTGCCCAAGAGGGAGGACAGTTCATAAATTATCAGTTCAGGGCATTTACCCAAGGTAAGCTAATTTTTTTGCCTTTTGCTTCTTCATATACAAAAGCTTCCCAAGCTGGTCAGCTGGAGACAGCACCTCATCCTTGCCTCAAAGGCCACAGATCAAACCTGCCCTCAGTAAGACGACGACAGGGGAATTCCATGGCTGTTGAGGGCTGAAGGACAGTTTGCTCCACTTCGGGCTTTTTCCTGATTTCATTCCTAAGTTATTCTCTCTTGGTGCTCCTCAGTCCCCCTGAGGACACCCAGATTCTCAGGCAGCAACAAAAGGCTTCTGCTCACTGTCTGCACCCACGGCCTGGGTACCCCCTGCCCCAAACCCTGCGAGCCCTGGGGGCTCCCCAGCAGGGCTGCAGATCCCACAGGATGGCATTTGGCACAGCGTGAGGGGCAGCAGCCCAAGGACACAGTGGCTGCTTCTGGACAGAGCAGGCCCTCCCAGCTAATGGAAACTTGCCTCACGTTTCCATTATTTCCGCTTGCTGAGCACTTTTCAGCAGCTGAGCCAAAATGGTATCTGCCAAGTTTTTTGGAACCTGTATCTACCTGTTGGGTTTGGGGGTTTTCTTTGAAAACCACAGGGGAGAGCAAGGCTGGAAAATGACACATCAGAAAAATCCTGGGGATCTTTGCTATGAGAGACCACGGCACTCCTCCGGGTTTAGGAACAGATTTGAACTTTGCACCAGGACCAGCCATTTTTGTTACCCCCACGAGAATCACCCTAAACCTAACCAAGTTACCCCCCTGCTAAATAGCAGCTTCTCCAGGCTTTCTCCACGTCTGGAAGATTGTATTGTCTTCTAACATCAAAGATTCTTTTAACTCACACTGCAGCTGTGTCACATGGGGTACCACAAATCAACGGGTGCTTTCAACCTCAAACTCTGCACTTTAAATCCAGGGGTAAAACTCCTGTATTATTTCCTCCCCACACATGAGATAGGCAAAGGCAGAACCTCTCATACCTTCAAAGCACTCAGATACCCCTGAAATGACAGAGGAACTAAAAGCTCTATCTCTGGGGTTTAGGATCTTGCTGTGGAACAAGGCTGGGAGCTCACTAAGAGGGATAAAACTAAATATTGAATGGCTACTTGCTGCACAAGCACTGTGCATCCTGTGCACTTTGGGAGACACAAGGCTTTAGGGAAAAAAGCAAAGCTGAAATAAACCCAAAAGCCTGACAGGGAATATACACAACAGTCACAGCCTGACTGCCGAGGGCCTGACTCTTCAGCTCACACAAAGTCCCTTTTGCCTCATTTTTTCTTACGTATGATACATAAAAAAAACAATTCAGTGTGACTCCAGTCATACAACAGGCTTTTTCAAAATGCAGATTTACCTCAGGCCTACTGGAGCTTATAATAAAAATGTACACAGAGACAACAGCATTTACTCCCATCAAACTGTAGTGTAGAAATCCATATTGCAGGACATTTCCTACTGGAACTTTAATCCTACTGGAACTTTAATCCAGCTAATGCTAATAAGTCGTTCAGAATAAATGTAGTAGGAATGAGGACAGGAGAGAGAGTCATCTAAGCAAATGGATGTATTCTTTTTCCATTAGATCTTACACCAGCAGTGACAAGTCGATTGCCTCCTCCTACACAACACCAAAAGCCTCAGCACAAACACAGCCAGGGATCAGCCCAGCAGAGGTTCCACATCCCTGATGAAATGTAAGTTCCCAAGACAAGGAGATACAAGGCCATTTTCCGCTCCGTTTTGCCACAGCTTCCATCACCTTAAGTGCAGAGCGTTGCCTGAATGTGAACTACTGGATCAGGTTCATATTTTGTAAATATTATTGTTCTTTTATGAACTTTGGCATCCATAAGAGCAAAGCTAGAGAGGCTGGAATATGACACAGTGCTTTGGAGCTTGGCTGTTAGTTGTCCATTTTTTAAAAAGTGGGGAGAGACGAGGAAAAGGATAGTTTAGAATTGTGGTTAAACACTTTTTTTTCCTTGAGACATTTAGGATTTTGTCTTTGCTTTGTTTATTCTTCCCTGGGACTAAGTAAAGTCATGTTTTTAAACATAGGACATCCCCCCTTTCCTTTTATATGCTGAAATTCTGAGAGTTGCTCTAGACAGGGCTCAGACTGTTCTGACTATTGGAGTCAAATGAATCTTTGAGAGTTTTCTTGTGGCCTAAGAACGTATTTATTTTTTTCACTTGGATGTACCTTTGTTCACTTTTCAGAAACAGTTCGGTTTCATGACTTTTTTTCTTTTAAATCGGGATATGTAATAAAGTTTCTGATTTTTCACCTCAGTTCTGTTATGATACTTCAAGAACATGAATGATCCCTGTAATTCAGATGTTTAAAATTTGACCAGCACATTCGGATCTTACTGAATAAGTGCTTACATGTTTCCTTATTTCTCTTGGGGGGGGGGAGAGTATTATCTTTTTACTTTTGCTGAAAGTGGATGCATAATCGAGCTCTGACACCCACAAAACCAAGGACACGTTTTTAGCAAAGCATGTTTTGACAGCAGGAGCAGTGAAGATCAGTGCCCTGGCTGAAAGCATGGATGAACCTCCCCTCTCTGGGATGGACTCTGCCAAACAGGAGAGCTGGAAGCAGCTAGTCCTGAACTACATGTATGAAGGCAGTGGTGGAAACAACTTCTGTTGGACGCAGTGAAGGGAAAAAGCCTCCCAAAATAATTCAGGGTAGAGATTTCCATCTCCCTGGGCTGGCTGTGACTGAAACGTGTTTCCAAATCCACGGAGAGAGGATCCTGGAGGTTTCAGTGCCCCTGTGCAGACAGTGTTGGGTATCCCTGAGCTGGAGCTGTGGGTCAGGAGTGCCCTGGAGCAGCCACAGGGCTGGAGTGGGGAAAGCATCTGGGAAGAAGCAACACAGAGCCTGACAGCTTGGAGACGGCCAGATGTTTTCATCATTATGGAAAAAATCTGTTGGTGCCTCTTTGCCCAGAGAAACACTGGAGGAGGAAATGTCCTCTTGAGCTCTGATCAAGGCTGCATGTTAAAACTGCGATGGGGCAGGGTCAAAAACACAACAGAAATGGGAGGAAGGGATGTTTTCTGACTGGCTCTAACCTTCCACGTGAAGGTGCCCCAAAAAACTGCACTGCCTCCAAGGGACCTTTTCCCAGATCACTGCCGCAGAGAGCTGGAGAAAGACGGCCTGGAGGATGGGCCCAAGTCGTACTTCTCCAGCAGCACCACCCCCCTTGCTACCTCTTCCCTTCACTTGCAGCAGGTGCTGCCCCAGGAATGTGCATCCCTGTGGACATGTAAGCCCGGATCTGCGGAGCTCTGGAAACATGCATTCCGGGGGTTGCAAGGAGACTGAGCACAGCAATAATGCAAACAGGGGCTGGAGATCCCTGTCCTGGATGACAAAATCAGCTCTGAAGGAAGCCCACTGCCCCACCGACCCTAGACATCCCCAGGTGACAACCAACCCAGCCAAGATCCGGACAGCCTCTTCCCCCTTGCTGCCCTGGGGTTTCCCTCGGGATTCATCCCTCCCCATGGATCTCCCCTTCCCAAAAACAGCCTGGCACCGGCCCCCGCAGGCTCCTCTCACTGATTTTAGCTCTCAGAGCGATGCGGTGTAATTAAAAACCGAAAGTAACTCCCGCGGACCGCCCGAGGGAGCAGTGCCTAAAAGCGTGAGAAAACGCCAATAGCCAACCCCAAATCCTTTCAATTCTATTAGAAATAAACCCTGTCCACGAAATAAAAGGGTGCTTAACGTTTCGTGCGTTTCACTTGGATTTTTTTCCCCGTTCTTTAATTGAGAAATAGAAAAGGCGGCGGCGGCTGGGCTTGGGGACGAGCAGAGATCGCTCAGAGCTGGCGGAGAGGAAGGGACCGAGGCACCGCGGGCGCTTCTCCCTTCTTTCCTCCAGTTCGTTTTGCTTTATTGCCGGGGCTCCAAGAAA
>VXAY01005274.1:2395192-2429722 GCA_013399855.1 Oxyruncus cristatus | reverse complement strand
AAAAAAAAAAAAAAAAAGGCCGCCGTTTAATTGGTGCTTTTCCCTCTACCTCTGATAATTAATGCAGGATTTGGGGAATAGAAATGCAGATCTGGTTTTGTTACGCGGCGTGCTCTTGAATTTAAAAATAAAAATAAGGACTTATGAAAATACCCGAAACTTGGATTTTTTTTACCCAAAAAAAAAAAAAAAAAAAAAAAAAAAGGTGAAAATTTAGAGGAAGTTTTACAAGATTTTCATTTCTTTCTACCCTTTTCTCCTTGACACACACTTGAAATATATCATGTTTTATGTGCGGTGAATTGTACAGCCATCGGGCTGATGAAAACGCTTTCCTGTGCTTGTGTTTGCCGGTTTCTCTTTCTTATGTATTTTAATTTTGCAAGGATTTCTTCATAACCGTTTATATCTCTGCAAAACAAGCCGCAGGGGCACCTGGAGTTTTAGCTTTCCAGAGAGGGTGCAGAAACGGGACCATTTGAAGAAACCGACCCGTTTCCCGCCAGATCACCACAAAACCCAACAAGGCAACCCAAAACCCAATTTCCCCGCCTCGAGAAAAAAAAAAGGCTCACAGTCCTGGTCCTGCTCCGGGGATGATTCTATCCGGGAGCCCCGCGGGGGCTGCACGGAGCCTGTTTTCCCGGTGCCTCTGTTTGCGGGATTCAAGGGTGGGAAAGGAGGAACCGGCTCCACCAAACCCGCGTCTCAGGGCAGAAATAAACGCGGGTACGAGAGCCCCGCAGTAGCGGGGGTATCCCTTCCTTACCCTTTTTGTTGTTTTTTTTTTTTTTTTGAGTTGGTTGGTTGTGGGGTTTTGTCAAGTTTGGAGGGAGTTTTGTTTGTTTGAGGGGTTTTGTTGTTTTTTTTAAGAATTTGTTTATTATTATCTCAAAGAGGCGCGGCGCTTCCATCAGGAGCATAGCCCTGGGGACCGCTGGGGGATTTTGCAGGGCAGCGGTGAGGCTCCCCGGGTCAAGTGAGGGAAAAGGAGCGGGGCCGTCCCAAGGAATCCTCCTGAAGCAGGGGGAAGAGAAGGAAAGGCAGAGCCGGCCATCCTGACAAGGCCCCGCGGGACAAGGAGATGCCAGCTCGACATGGACGGGGAAAGGGACACACAGCCCCTCCTGCCCGCGGTTTGCCCCTGGGACAGGCGATTTCATGGCTCTCCGGTTGTGGGTCACAGGCTGGGCATTGCGGGAGCAAAGGGGACACGGCCAGGAGACGCCGTAGAGGAGCTGGGGGTCAGGGCGCTGTAACTCTACTCGCCCGGGTTCGTCCTCCCATCCGTCTCGGCGGAGCTGATCACCTTAGGAAGGGTTTTTTCCAGAGGCTGGGATCCGGGATGGGCTCTGCTGCGGGAGCGCCGGGGGAACTCGCAGTCCCGGGCTAAACCCGCCGCAGCCCCCCGGGGCTGAGCCGGTGCCGCGGGCAGGGCGGCGCTGGGAGCGCGGACGGTCCCTCATCTCCGCGGGGATGTGTAGGGGATAGATCACTTTTAAGACAAATAAAGCCCAAATACCGTCTCATGTTAGAGGTGGCTCTCCCCGACCGGCCCTGCCCGCTGCCCCGGCCCGGCGCGGGCCCCCTCCCGCCGCCGGGGAGCGCCGAGCGCGCACGGTGACATCGCCAGACGGATCGGATTTGCACGGCCCGCAGGAAGTATCCGAGAAGTCAGACCTTTATCTCCTCGGGAAAACATCGTGCGGACGGAATACCTGTAAACACCCTGAAATCTTGCGGTGATTTCAGGCTTCCCGGCCAAGAGCCGCTGCCGTTCCCACCGTAGCCGGTGGGAACCCTCCGCCCGGCGGAGGCAGATCGGGCCAAAGACCCGCCGCGTTTAGAGCCCTGTTCTTCGAAACAGCCCAGACTCCATAGAGCCTGGAAGGTATTTTTTTTTAGAACAGTTTTTCTGACCATCCCCAGACCCCGGTTCATGCTGGCTGCACGACGCGTCTGCCAAACCGTTGTTGCGTTTACGTGGAAGTCTCTTCCGTCATTTAATTCCCCGTCCCCAAAAATTACCGTATTGCTCCTGCCCTGAGTGCGTTCCCCATGGAAACGTAACGAACAAGCGCTTTTGGGATTACCTGGACGCGTTAAAAAGCTTTTTCTGAAGAGCAGAAAACCGGCGAGTCTGTGACAAGCGCTAATAACGCGACCGCTTCCCGGGAACGGGGAGAGGGCGGCGGGAAAGACGGCGAAACCCCATCTCTCTCCCTTCACCAGCGAACCCAGCACAGTTACAGGCAGAAAAAAAGTTACAGGCAGGGTAAAATTAAAGCTTTTCATTTATCGGCCCGGCTCCCAGCTTTCGCTTCAGCCGGGGGAAAAAAAACCACGTCCAAGCGCCCGAGGTGCAATAACCAGCTTAATTGTCAGATTCCAGGCACGGAGCCCAGGCCAGGAGGGGAAACTCCACGGTGGCATTTGCTATCCAAGTCCCCCTGCCTAAGTCATCCCACCCGAGTCCCCGAGGGAGGCGGAAAGAGGCGACCGAGCCACCCCCACCGGGCGCGCCCCCCGTGCTGCCCCGGCCTGCCGGGGGAGCGGGGCTGGGAGTGCCAAAACCGAAACAACACCGGAGAGGTTTTACTCTGGGCTTTGCATAAATTGTCCTGAAATAAAGGGAAGGCACTTCGGTGCCGTCTGGCTGCTGTATTTGCGTGCTGTGCCCTAGCACCAGCCTGCCCGGCTGCATCCACGCTCTCCAGCCGGTCTGCACCGGGTGGGAAGGGGCCCGATGATCTCCTAAGTGCCCGGCGGGAGGAGCTGGGATCCGACATCGGCGGGCAGGAGCCCCGAAGGCCCAGTACGTGCCCCGTCGCCGGGAGCGGGGCTGTCGAGGAGCCCATCCCGGCTCGCAGCGCAGCGGTCCCAAGTACCGGACAGAGGGGAGGCCCCTCGCCAAGGCCGGCTTCACGTCAAGGTCAAAACTCTTTTTTTGACGGCCAGAAAAGGCGAGACTCGTTAGGGCTTGAAAGGATAGGGGGTAAGGAAAGAATAAAAATTTAAAAATAATAAAAAAGTATCAAGAAAAGGAGAATGTTTTTAGGTGGAGCGCCTGGACAGCACCAGAATCTTTTTCCTCTGCAGTGTTCCAGAGGGGTGAAAGCAAAACTTGCCCTGGCCCCAGTCGGCCCCCGCAGTTCCCAGGCGCCTTCGGCGACCCCCGGTGGGACCCTGCCACGGCGGACCCGCACAGCAGCACAGAGATCCCGCCGGCAGGATTTATTCAACCCGGGCTCGCCGGTTTGCAGCATCCCTTCCCAAGCGTTCGAAAGGAATAACTGGCCAAAAGACCCTGGGGAGCCCTTGGGGACCCGCAGAAATCCCGGGGTCCCAGCGGCTCCCGCCGCCACGATGAGAAACGGGAGATTGGCACAACTTCTTGCAAGGAAACCCTAATAGGCTATTTCTGGACTACTGGCTCTTAACAAATCTATAGCACCTGAAGTGTTAGCACTCAATTAGTGACAAGGTTTCAAACTCCGGCGTTTACTGGCGCGGTATAAACAGAGTCCTCGGGAGATAGCCGGGAATTAAAGCGGGAGGGGGCCCTGGACATCTTAACCGACTGGGATTAAGAGGAAAAGTTTTTTAAAAGGTCCCATCTCTCTCTAAACAGTCCGAGGTGTCGAAAGCTCAGGGGGAGAGAGGATGTGCTCTCTGGAGTTAATTGCGGGGTTGGAATTTTTTTGGTTTTGTTTGTTTGTTTTCAGCAAGAAAAGTTTTTAAATTTTGTGGTGTCTTTTTTTTTTTTTAAAAAAAAACACCTCACATAAAACACAACAAGCCCAAGATGAATCGCACTTAGCAATCCTGGAGAGAAGCCACGAGCGGGTGTGGACGACAACCTTCGCCTGCGAGGGGCTTTTTTGGGCGTGGGGAGCCAGGGCAGGCTCAGTCCTGAGGTGGCAGCGAAAGCAACCTGCAAACAGCGTGAAGGCGGCGGGGGGAGAACAGAACACGCCTGCTTTTCCCTGCCAGCTAGAAAAACCGCTCGCCTTGCCTCCCCTCCATACACCCACAGGGCCTGGGTCCCGGCTGGAGGTGTTTCAGGGAGCTATTCCGGTGTCCTGTCTCCCTTGACTCTTTTTTGCGTGTTAATTAAACGCAGTCAAAAGCGACCCCGCAGAAGGTAAAAGCTGTGGGGGAGAGCTCGGGGTGCGGGGGGGTCCCTTCCCTCTGCCCCTGCCCCGCGGCTCAGCCGGAGCACCCGGGCAGGTCCCCCCTGGCCGGACCGGGCAGTGACCGAGCCCGGCGCCTGAGGGCTGCGAGCAGGGTCCGGAGCTGGGTTAACCGGTCGCCTTTGTCCACTCCGCTGGACAGTCGGAGCCCGGCTTCAGCGGGCTGCTGGAGAGCACCGGGAAAGGGAGAAAGAGGGGTGGGAAAGGGGGGAGGAATGGGTGCGGAGCCCCGACCCGGAAAGTCCGTGAGCTGCTGTCTGTCAGTAACTTATTCATCAATCAGCCGGACACAGAGCAGACCTGGCCTCTCTTTGCGGAGTGTTTGCTTTTTCACCAATTATTGCAGCCCTGCAGCTCTTTTTGTTGATACAGTAGTTCTAAAAAGTGCTAATGTTCATTTATCAGGGGGCCGAGCCCGGGACTCCCACTAGTTGTGATTCTTCCAAAAATATAAACACGAAGAGAAGGGCTAAGGCTAAAGCCCCCATTTGTTTCTAAACCTCAGTATTAAAAGTGATGCATTGTTGAAGATAAAGCGGAGATAACGCTGTCTGTCTCCAATGAATGTCTCCCCGACGCATTAATGACATTCCAAATGATAGCTCCGGCTTATCGTTCAATTAATCACTTCCACCCTCTGCAGCCGGGCCCACATCGATCGGGAGCCGCCGTGTGACTGGGGGGAGCCCGTCAATCCTCAGTGAATCGCGGATTGTCGGCCGGCAGTGCCCGCCCCGCGGACACCGAGCCCCGGGCCCGGAGGGGGCCAGGTCGGACAGAGGGAAACCTCCGGGTCAGGGACTGCCGTGCGAGCTCCCGGCCTGACCTGGGAAGGGCGTTTTGGGCCCGGCATAGAGTAAGGGAGCGCTGGACGCCGTTTCTGCCGGGAGGTGGATGTCACCAAGGCGGACGGACCTGCGGCCGCGACTCTGGGTTTGGGAGGGATCGGGATCACTTCGCTATTTTAGTATTTATCTAACTTACCCCCATTAGCTTGCATTAGAAAAAGAGGCAACGAGATTAGAAAACCCGCCGGGCCACGCGGAGGGCGAGGGGAGCCCCGGACACCCGGCAAAGTCCCGCCGCAGGCCCCTCTCCTCAGCCGGGCTGCTGAGGCTGCCTCCACCTTCCCCAGGCGCTTCACCCCTTTTCCCGCAACCGAGGAACATCCCCTCCGAGTTGTTTCCCAGGGAATTCTGAAGGAAGCGCAGCCGCGAAAAGCGAGATGGCCTCTTAGCCACCTCCTCCTCTCATTAAATGGCAATATTTCAGGCCTCCTCGCTCACAGTGATCGCACCGACTGTCGTCGCAAGATCCGGATCTGGTTCGCCAAAAAAACGCTCCCAGAACACCCGCGGGCATCTGCAGCGAGGGGCTGCGAGCGCCGGGGTTGCTGCTGCTGCTCCAGCCAGCGATCCCCAGAGAGCAGGGCGAGCCACAGCATCGTCCCCAATAACATCCTGAATTAAATTTCCCAAAAGGGAGCCCGAAGGTGCCGAGACACGAAAATCTCGGGGGGCAGCTGCTGGGGGGGACAGCGGCAGGTCCGTTCAGGAGCAGCCCAGGAAGGGCAGCTGCGGGCAGGTGCTCACGTTTCCACTCGCCTCGGAGGGTCCCTTCCTGCGGGCGGAGGAAGGATTTGCACGACTGCGACTCCGCCGCCTCCCAGGGCAGGGCCCGGCCGTGGGACCCCCAAACTCACCGCATCCCTGCAGGGTTTCTCCTGCTCGGCTCCCAGCGCCCGGGGCCGAGCCCCTCCCGCGTCTCTCTCAGTTGGGCGCTGGAGCGCTAAAGGAAGTCCTTTAAAAATTTATTTTCTTTCTCCCCCCCCACCGAGCCCAGAAAGCGCCGTAAGGCCCCTCCTCAACCTGAGGCTTTGCCGCTAAGGTTTATTTCAGCGACTCCACGAGAGTTAAACGAGTAAACACCCACCTCAGTCCCGTGAACCCGGGACCCGCGGGCAGCCGTGCCCACCGAGCTGCGGGGACCCGGCCAGCACCGGGGCCAGCCCTGGCTCCCGACGGCAGCCCAGCGGCCGGTTGCTTTGACTTACTCCTCTCTTACTCCTCTCTCTATTTTACAGCGCCTTTGACCCGCGCTTGTTTTGGTTTATTTTATCTTTACTTTTTTTTTTTTCCCCCAGACAGTGGTAGTTTGTTTTGTGGTTTGAGGGAGTTTTTTGTTGTTTGAAAGCTTTACAAACAGACGGGAGGAAAACCCAATTGGCTTTTCCCTCTCCCAAGCCAGACAGGGGCTGTTCAGGAGCTCTCTCCTATCAGCTGGATTTTGTGAGCGTTGTGCTGCTTCAGAATATCTGTATCAACCCTGAGCGCGGATTTCCCCTTGAATGCGCTTCACACGGCAGTGAACTCCCGCTTTCTAGTTCCTGCGGTCGGATATTGCAGAATCCTAAAAACGAAACCTCCGTTCCCTCGCTTAGAAAAAAATATGAAATCAGCACATATTTGGTTGATGGCTTCCTCCCGGCCTGTTTATTTAATCTGACTGTATGATAGATAGCGTCAGATAGTGCCTTTGTACACATTAGGCCATTCTGCCTTTTTTTTTTTTTTTTCTTGTAATGGATGAAAAAACTTAGCGCAGAAAAGCTGGATAAATGCAGTGCCGCCCCTTTAAATGAGCGGAGATGTTTTTGAGATGTATTACTATATTAGGTGACATGGAACTTTGCATCTCTCATACCATCACTGCAATGTTGGCCAATAGAAAGCTAAAGTCACCCAAAAACTGCCTAGTCCCTCCTTCCCTTCCCTTATGGTCTGGTTCTACCTGCCTCCAGTGCACAAGTCAAGGCTACCCGCGGGAATGCTATGTGCCCCCTCCGTGAGCCCACGCTCCACCACTTTTCCAGGTTGGCTGCTCCTCACCTACTTTTCCATGACCCTGGGCTCCGGCCGCTGCCCCGCTCTGCTCCGCAATGTTTCCTAGCCCTGTGACAACGACACCCTTCTCGGTCAAGGATATTTTGAACCTGGAACAGCATCAGAGCGGCCTGGCCTCCATGGAGCTCTCCTCGCTGGCCTCCCCCTCCTGCATGCTGGCCACCTTCAAGCAGGAGACCTACAGCGCTGAGCCGCCGGCCCTGCCCGACCTGCGGGAGGAGCTGCCCGAGCCGCCCCCCACCAAAGCAGCCGCCGCCTTCCCCGGCTCCTACTACGTGAAAAGCTACGTGGAGATGGACTCGGCCAAGGAGGCCAAGGCGGACAAGAAAGGTAAAGCCAAGCGCTGCTGTCCGGGGCTCGCCGGTGGTCCTTGGGAGGAGAAAAAGGGAGGGCAAGGGAACGGTGGCCCCCCCGCCCCAGCCGGGGTTGGGCGCTCGGCCGGGGGTATCCAGGGCTGCGGGGGAACAGGGGACAGTGCGGGGCTGCGCCCACTCTCGGGGGCCGGGGGAGGAAAAGCGCGGTGAGCGGGAGCATCCTCATCCCCTCCCGGGCGCCGCGGTGCAGGAGCGGGACAGACCCACCGCGGGGAGCGTCCCGGTGACCCTGGGCCGGAGCCGAGCTCCCACCCAACGGGACGGGCAGAGCTGCAGGAGGATACGCGAGGTCTCGAGTTTCTACAGAAATTAGGTGACAAACAGGATTTCTAATTCGTTCGGCTGAGTGTACTGGAGCCCGCGGTTCGGGCTGGGGTTCGGTACAAAGGCTACGTGTCATAAATCCAGGCTGGGGCACAGGCGGTCGCGACTCAAGTCAGTGCACTGAGCATCCTTGTTTTCAAACAAACAAAAAAGACGGAAACTTTGCTGAAGAGGTACTCAAAAAGCGGGGCAGGGCCGGTCCCACTGCTGCAGGAGCGGGTCACCGCGGCGGCCTGCGGGGCTGAGGCACAAGAGGTCGGGGAAGGGCCGGGGAAGAGCCAGGGCTCGCTCACGTTGCACGCTGTTTATTGAACACTGATTTATATTTTTTGCACATTTTTTTCTCCCCCTTTTTCCTTCTCCCGTTTATTTTGCTGCAGAGCTGTGCTCCCTGCACAAGAGCCTGGAGCAGGAGAAAAGAGATCTGGAAGATCCCGAGCGCCCTAGACAGAGGAAAAGGAGGAAACCTCGCGTCCTCTTTTCTCAAGCCCAAGTCTACGAACTGGAAAGAAGGTTCAAGCAGCAGAAATACCTCTCGGCCCCCGAGAGAGACCATCTAGCGAACGTCCTAAAGCTCACCTCGACCCAGGTGAAAATTTGGTTCCAGAATCGAAGGTATAAATGCAAAAGGCAGAGACAGGATCAGACCCTGGAAATGGTGGGGATCCCTCCCCCCCGGCGGATAGCGGTGCCGGTGCTGGTTCGCGATGGGAAGCCCTGCCTGGGGGAATCTTCTCCTTACAGTTCGCCCTACAATGTCAGCATTAACCCCTACAGCTACAACGCCTACCCCGCGTACACCAACTACAACAGCCCCGCCTGCAACGCCAACTACAACTGCAACTACCCCTCCATGCAGCCCATGCAGCCCTCGGCGGCCGGCAACAACTTCATGAACTTCAGCGTAGGGGACTTGAATTCGGTGCAGACGCCCATCCCGCAGGGGAACGCGGGGATCTCCACATTGCACGGGATCCGAGCCTGGTAGAGCCGCCCCCGCCCCCGGCCCGCTCCCTCCATGGACCACGGCCATAGGGATGGAGGGGCTCCGGCCGCGCCTGCGAGCCGGGCTCGGGACATTTCCAGGCTGCGGGATGAGGACGGTTCAGTGTAGCATCCCGGCGGAGTTCACTAGAGTGGTGGCCATTTACGGGGGTGTCCTTGGTATTTCGTGCGGTGGCTGCGCTCCGTGCGGGGCCGGGTGGGCACCGGCGGGGGGGACCGGCAGTGCCCGCAGCGCCCGGCCCCTCTCGCTCCCCCTTCCACCTGCGTCTTCACCCTGGTAATTCCCCTCCTTCCTTCCTACAAACCAGCCGGTCATTTTGCTGGACTTGTTCCCAACGACAGCTAGCCAAGCCCCGCAACTCTCTATCTTCTTTTTTTTTTTGTTCTGGGATTTTTCTTTTTTTTTAACTTTTACTCTATACTAATTATTATTGACATCCACATTTAATTTTTGCACTTCCCGTACGGTTCCCGCTGTTCGTCCAGTTCAGCATCTCGCCGCCCCCAGGTCTCCCTTTGCGAGGCTGCTACCGCCGGCCTGGGCTGCGGGCCGGGAGCGGCTCCCGCCCGCACACGATGAGGACAGAGCCCCCCACCCCGGCCGAGGGACACAGACACTCCGGCCCGCCAGGTCCCGTAGGGTTATGCACTAAAACGTGAGTTAGTATGGAAATGCACTGTCCGCCCCTTCCCACGTGTCGCCCTTTGCTGTACAAGCTGACGGAGGTCAGCGAGTTGTCATTAAAGAGAGTGGCTGAACCTTGGCGTCCCTGGCGTTCCTTGTGCGGCCTGGAAACGGCGCTTGTATTATAAAGTTTTTCAAAAATAATTTAAAAGCCACTTTTCGAGCTCACGGCCCGGGCAGGACCGCTCTGCACCGGCCGTGTCCCGTCCCCCGCGCCGGGCTGGGATCGGGACGGGTCCCGTTCCCCCTCATCGGTGACCCTCTCGCTCCCAGTCTCCGGGGCCGAGCCGCTGATTTCTCCCCTCCACAGAAAATCAGTGCAAGGGAGGTACCGATACCCCGAAGTCATAAACCAGAGGAACTGCCCCCAGCACATCCGCAGGAGGTTTCCGCAGCCCCTCCGCATCCTGTCCCCGAGCAGGGAGAGGGGCAAGGGACCTCCCGCCTGCCCCCAGACTGCCCAGGGGCAGCGGGGTGGTGGGGGGCTCCCCACCGCCTGGCTCCTGCCTCTCCTCTCCCTCAGCCGCAGCCTCTCGGCCGCTTTTACAGTAGTCGCTATCAAATGTCAATTATTGGGAGTGAGAAACAACAAACATTGTAATTCAGCGCAGTCACAACATCCTCTGAGTGTCTGAGACTGTCCGGCCCGGTGACAAGGCGATTAGGACAACCTGCAACCCCTCCTGCCTCGGCCATATCGGCCCCATCAGTAAACAGGGATGGAGACAGGGTGGCTGTGGCCCTGGGACATGGGATGAAAGGCTGCCGGTGAATGGAAGCTGCCTGAAGCCTCTATCCCTCCCTCCCAAGGGGACCAACCTCACACAGTCCCCGAGGTAGGATTGCACAGATAAGGAGCTCCCACCTCCTTCCTATCTCCGCGGATGGAAGAGGAGCCCTGAGTGCTGCTCACAAAGCCCCCAGTGCAGCATGGAGTGTAGACACCTGTCTGGGCTGGGCAAAGGGGGGCCTTCTGCCTCTTCCCAAGGAGGCTCTTGCCTCAGGGGTACTCGCCCCAGAGAGCCAAAGGGACACGGGGTATGGCACAACAAAGGGGACCAGGGTCTGCCAGCCTGAAGCAGGGACACAGGGCAGCCCCATAGCTGTGCAACCCAGGAAGGAGCAAAGGCTGCTCCTCATTTGAAACCTCTCCAAGCTGGTATAACTGGTTGCACGATGACTTCTGTCATCTTCCCGCACTGGAAGGACACACAGGCCTCAGCAGATGGTAGAGAGGCAGATGTTAGACAGAAAATACATGGAAGGGGGCAGGAGAAAGACTCTGCCACTGTTGAATGATGTGGAGGGAGTGACAGTTTGGTGCCTCAGTTTGCCTGATCTGTAAAATGGCACAGTGCTGCCGTCCCACTCCATGCCCCCGTTGTCACTGACAGTTGAATTCTGCCACGCAGAGCTTGGCCAGGATCAGAGCACACAGGGAACCCTCAGAAGGCAGGACAAGTCCTGAGTTAACATGGCAGAAGGCATTAAACTTGAACCACTGCATTCAGAAGCTGGCCCCGAGTAGGGCCCTTCATGAAGTGTTTGACCAAGATAGACTCCAATGAAGCTTCAGGAAAAGCCACAGGTAAAAGTAGCTCCTCATGTCAACACAGCACCCCTCTTCACATAGTCCCAGCATCCTTTCCCTTCCTCAGATCCCTCATGTTCTTCAAGCCCATTTATTTTCCTCCCATGGTGTCTCAGAGTGACAGCTATCACGGAATCCGAGCGTCCAGTGGGACCTTCCCTGCTCTGCACGGGCTGTTCTGGGCACCAGGTTTGGGACCGATTTTCAGGACTGCCCTGTGCTGCTCCTTCTCAGGGGGGATGAACGTACAGCTCCTGCCCACACTGCCGCTCACACGCTCCCCCCACCCCCATGCTTCCCTGCTCCTGGGGCAATTGCATCAGGAGCAGATGCATGGCAGGATAAGACATGGGGGTTTGGAACAGCAGCTGGAGCCTTGGAGCCAGTTCAGAAAGCGATTTAGGGGGAGGCTTTAAGCACAGCTGGCTGAGGCTGAGGCAGCCCGGCTCTGGCAGGGGCACCAGCAGCAACAGTTAAAGACCTTCCATTAGCTGGATTAACGGGAAGTGCAAGAGAGATACAGTAGGAATTAATTCCCAGCACATGGATTTTGGCCAAGGGGGGCTCACTGTCCTCACAGACACACATTGCTACTATTCCCACTCTCCAGGTCTGCCTCATCTGAAGCTGCAGCTCCACAGCAAGAACAGCCACCAGGGTCAGGTGGGGGTACAGGGTCCACCCAGGATGTCCAAAGGCACCGAGGCTGTTGGCAAACACCACAGCACGGTGATGTGCTCTCCTGAGCCCAGTCCTCTCAACAGCTTAGAAAAACTGAATGTATCAGACCTGACGTGTTCCTCTGTCTGAGCCTGAAGTGATTCACATCTCTAGAGCAACATGAAAACCCTGTGCTTAGGAAAGGTTATTCCGAAGGAAACGGCAGGATACTGGCACTTCCCCAGGGAACTTGAAATCAGAGATCCTCTCAGTGTTTGGGGGCATGCTAAGGGATGTATGAAAGAGCTTTTAATAAAGATTTGCCCTTGGATTTGATCTCACTCTTCCCTCAGATTTTTTTGGGGGTTTCACAGCCTGGCACTGGCATTCATTGCTCTGTTTCAGCACAGCATTTTTTCAGAGAATTCGGTGCCCCAACTCCACCTGAAGGTAACAGGGCAAGCACAGCTCAGCACCACTTGTCTTCTCGAGACAAACTGCACATGGTAGGCTTGTACAAACTATTTGGAATTCACACAATTTGTACAGGAACAAGTTGTCAGCTGTAAGGGACTGATACCAAATCCCTTTGCCATTAGCAGTTCTGTAGGAACTGAAGTAACTGTTTTTCCCAAATAACACCCTTGCAGTTCCTGAAGTGCTTTTGTGGCCAGAATTTTATTCCTTAAGTTCAAGGAGTTTTCGCATCCAAAATTATTCCCTGGAGTCAGAAAACAAGGAGATAGGGTCCAGGTGAGAATTAGTGAAATGTTTCAGTGTTCCTGAGGAGCCCAGCAGGAAAACAACAGATCAACAAGCCTCTCTCCCTAGTCCCTCGCTCCTAATTCATCTCACTGACATCAGTTTAGATCAGTATCAGCAGTAAGTGATTTCTTGTTAATGGGGATTATTAAGAAGAATCAACACCTTTAAAATGCCACTCCACATTGTCTCCAAGGCAAGAAATGGATGGGCTTTCAGACTGGAGTCTGATTTTTCATTCCTGGGCAGTTCCTTATTGCCTGCAAAGCAAACTTAATGGTACATTTTGATGCAGAAAGAGAGGGAAGTGGAGATTTCTCCCAAGTAGATGGCCAAGCACTGGCAGTACATTTGTAAAAGTTCAGCAGTCAAGGCTTATGGAAGTTAATCAACCACGGTTTAGCAAACTGACATGGAATATGTTACTTGAAAATCTCTACCTGACTCCTACAGTCATTTGAAACTCTGCCACACCAGAGTTTCATTCAGTAAGAAAGCCCCACCAAGCAACAAGATCATCCTGAGTGGTGCATCAGCCACAGGCCTTTCCTACTGTAGTACTGCAGGGACTTGCCCCGGGTTGGTGCTAGAACTGCTGGGCTGAGTAAAAATAGGTGATCTTATCTGTCTTTGCATAAAGGAGTTCAAATCAGATGCGAGGCATGTCAGTGGAGTCTGGGTGACTAGGCTAAGACAGAAAATAAACTGTTTCCCAGAGGCTGAGCAAGAGGAAAAACCAAGAGAAGCCCAGGAAGAGAGATGAACCTTCAGAAAAGCAAAGCAGGGCATTTTTAAAACAGCTCTGCATGCAAACAGTTGGTGCACTGACTCCACTGAGTCTGTTAAGTCATCCCTGCTTAAAATAACATTTTTTTGGTGTCAACAAACAATCACGGTCAAATGACCAAACCACAGGTCTGTAAATCAGGAAACTGGGGCCTTTCCCCAACTCCATTAGAGAGAGGAATCATGTTTGCAACAGGCTTAGCACAGATAGACCCTCAGTCCTGCCCAGCTGAGCAAGTGCAGGGGTTCCCCAACATAACTTTCAGACATCACTCAATACCTGCTCACAGTTTGATGTGCTGGAAAAATAAGTTGTCCAAAAGAAAAACTTGTAAGTGGGAAGAATCTTAGGGGCCAAAATAACTTTATTTCTTAGGGTTGGTTAAAATTAATTGGTCTTGGGGAGACACCCTGGAGCTAAATGACTATTTGTGGAGATGGGTAGGCTGAAGGCATGAATGACACTACTGTACAGTGGGCAAGGTCAGGAGTTAACAGACTCAAATAGTGAAAGAAAAGCAAGTTTGTGATTCAAATTCTGTGGATTGTTCTAACTATTACTTAGTAACAAACATGAAAAACAGACTTCAGTTTTAGTCCTAGAACCGACAAATCTGGCTGTTGAACAGATTATTAAACTTCCACAGTTAAAAACACCTACTCTCAGAAGCATTTTCTAGGTGTTCTGCATGTTTGGAACAGGATTTGGTGCTCTCTGACGCTGCAAGAATACACCAGAGTTTATTTTGGCACAGCAGATGTTTCCTAAATAGATTGCATTGTCCTTCAGCACAAGCTTTGAATAAGTCACAGTACTGGCTCCTAGAAATTGTCCCCAGATCCCATCTTCCTGGCCAGGACATTTTTATACTCCTTGCTATCTGTGAAAAAGAAAAGCTGCTTTCAGAGCAGCGGCTGTGCTCGGTGGAGGAGCAGCGCACAGACGTGCGCTCAGTGCCGGCTGTCAGCAAGAGAGGCCATTAAAAAAACAGCTCACAAAAGAAATTCAGACTCATTTCGGTCAAATAAGTAAGTTTCTTACGTTGTTAAGCACCAAAAAAATTGAATTAAGGCCTACTGCACGGCTTCAGCACATCAGTTATAATGATATCAAGGAGATGATTTACTCTGTTTCGAAGGAGGAAAACACAAATCTCGGTGGACTTGAGGTTTCATGAGGCTCCTTTATGCACTGGGCACTGGCAGCTGCTGCTTCCCTCTCTGCCACATACCCAGAGACTGGTCCAGATCCATCCTGCAATTACACACACTTCACTTTACGGACATGGCTAATCCCACTGAAGATTCCATACCAACACAGACAGAGTACAAGGGCTCAGAGTGGAAGTAGACGGGCATGCTGACACTCGGCTACATTTCTGGCATCCTCCCACGCTGAGGCTTCTGTGTGCCTCCGCTATTTATTTCTGGTTATGAGGGCTAGAGGAGTTTTCTTACTTGTTCTGGTTTATATCTGAGTTTTGCTGTCCAATTCCATGCCCAGAAAGCCTGTACATCCCTGGGAATTGCAGGAGTCGCCATCCCAGAGCCACTAAACACACAGCCCTGCTCAGAATGCAGGTTCCTCACTGCTGTCTTTATAAACAGCCCTTTTCAAGCAATGCCAAAAAAACCCAGCTTTACTTTTACTTAACCCTAGTTCTGAAGACATGAAAGTGTAATTGCTGCTATAAAAAGAGATGTTCTGCCATATCTCTCACCTAACACTCACAGGCATCCAGTGTGCTCGTCTGGAACCGAGGCTAAGTTCTCCTTTCAGATGCATAAAAAAAAAATTAATAATAAAAAAAATTAAAAAAAATCAGTGAGAAGTCCTGGTCACTGCTATCTCTGAGAGCCAGGCCTGATGTGACTACATTTGCCTGGTTAGACACCAGCTTATAGCCCACCAGGATTTCACCTTGAGTCTTTAATCCTAAATCATTTCTTACACAACGAAGCATTAGAACTGGAAATCAAATTTCCCTGTTCAGTCCTCAGTGGTAGCATTTTCTAGAGCATTTCATTTTCATACACACAAAGGTTATTTCCCATGTAACAAGATGAAAGTAAATACTTGGTATTTTTCCACACCAAAAAAAGTAGTAAGAGCACATGAGAGAATGACCCCCAGTGCATCATACTGGAATGACAGTGAAAACTGTAGGTTAATTTCAAAATACCCTCTTTGCTTTTCTTTCTTTCCTGACCACATGTCCAGTACTATTGGTCTCAATGTCCTGGTTGTGAAAACACTGTGCTCTGCCCCTTTGATCAGCTACTGAAAAGCCCTTTCATGTCTCACTGTCTTCATTACCTTACATTTTAATTGCTGGCCTTGCACGGGCCAGACAGGTGGCACAAGGTCACAGCAGGAGATGATGGATGGCTTTTGGCAGTGTGTGTCCAGACTACACACACCAAAATCAACCTGTGGGGCAGAGCCCTGTCCTTGGGCTGGGGGATCAGCAGGGCACGCTCGGCATCCCACGGCTGCAGCCACCAAAGACCTATTTTAGGTCCTTTAGAAAATAATAATGAACTACAGTTCTTTCAGATTAGTATTTCAGGTACTAATCCCCCAAACACTAAACCCCCCATGAGCGTTACTTATCTGAGCACCACCAACCCTGCAGGGACCACCATTTCACACGCTCATGAAGTGATACATGCAGAAACAGGAACTGAACTCAAGTTACTCAGGAAACCAGAGAGTGTTAGAGGTGAAATCCCAAAGTTTCACATCAAAGCTCCTGCTGACGCCTGAGCCCTGGTGGAGCGAAGATTTCCTCCTTATGATTTCCAACCTCTTTTCTCGTGGAGCAGATAAAATAGCAGAATGGTACCCACTATCCAACACAGCTGTCCTTGCAACAGACCTTGCCATGACCAAGAAGTCAGCAAGTTAAATGCATTGGAGGAGAAAAGTTTCTGTATCATGGTATTAGTTAAGTGCAAAGTAGGTGGAGTGAAGGCAAAACTGAAGTCCCTGTACATCAGTGGTCCAAAAAATCAAATTGTCACCTTCCTGGGAAAAATAAGGGAAACCCTGTGTGTGTAAAAGGAATACCATTTCCCCGGTGATTTTGACGGGTTTTAAAATGAGATTGTCATCTGAAATGGATTCTTTTACTCAGAAGACACTTTCAACTATATAATAGAAGATAATAGGCTAGAGCTTCTTACTTGTCCTTTTTGGCCTTGAAAACCTTTGGATGGACCAAGCAGGCTCCCAAAGCAAAGGCTGCTTCTAAACCTCATGTAATTCAGACCCAAACTTGATTTCAAGACCCTTTATAGCACAGAGAAGCCATGATCTCAGTTCTGGGAACATAGGATGCTCTTCTGGTGGAGGTGAGTATCACTGCGCTCAACCTGACTTGTGCAGGAAGGTATTTTGGGGTTAGATCCATTCAAACCTCGCTGTATAACCAAAAAGAATAGAGAGGATATTTTGTCAAAGTCAGGCACCTATTTGCTCTCAATACTAAAATGCACCATTACTTTGAGGGTAATTAGTTGTTTTAAAGACTGTTTTCCAGGAAAGCCAAGTTGGCCCTCTGTCTTCAATGACAGAGACCCCGACTAACTGCAGAGCAGAAGGAATATCTCCTGGCTATTTCCTCCTCTTCCCTCCGCCTCCCAGATGGTTATTCCTTTAATTTTCCAGACAGATTCCTTTCCTTCATGCATCTGTTCCCAACTCCATGGGAAATCAAGACATTGGGCCTCCTTAGCTCTACTTGGTCCTTTCACCCACAAGCCAACGTGACATGTAAAAGACAGCAGTAAAGTTTGGACTGAAGTGCAGGTGTCTGGGACTGGAGAGGCCATTTAAGCAATTAGTTCCCACTTAGACCATCTTGTTATTTCTAAGATGAAATAACATCAAACAAATTTTTTAGATTTTGGTGTGTGCCAGTTGGAGAGCATCATCCTCTTCGAAATTCGTTAACCAGACACTTTCAAATGAAAAGTCCTCTTTGAGATGATTCCTGTTTTATCAACCAAGATAAGCAGCATCCCACCCACCTTCTGAGGAGAATGAAAATAAATAGAAGTTCAAAATCAGTTGAGAAAAACAATGTGGGCCTCAAGACTTTGTTCTCTATCTCTATTTTTGCCGTAAATACAGAATAGATGACCTGGGAATTTTTTTTTTTTGCCACTGACATTTTGTGGAAAACTTTTGGGGAAAAAATTAAATTACAGGCAGTCTGTGAAAATACAGCCCTGCAGAGTGGTCTTTACCTGTGCCTGTCATTGCTGCAGCATCCACTTCTTGTTGCCTTGCTTTTTTCAGTAAACTCAGGGGGGGTGAGGTCTTGAAATTGGGAAGACTATCTTAATTGTGACTCTGACATTCATTTGTGGAACCTCAAGATGGTCATTTAATCTCACATGTGGCTTTAAAGAGGCAGAGAGTTCAGGTGAGGAAGAAGGATCCTCCATTACCTGCTAAATGCAGGAAGGCTGCGAAGATATGGACAGAAATCCCTGCTTTGGATGGAAAAACGGGTGGAGTGGGGGCTGAGCACGGGAAAGCCTTTGCACTGGGAGGAACTGATTTTTCAGAAGGGAAAACGCTTTCCACTGCCCTGAGCTAAAGATAGGATGGGCACAAGCAGCAGCTTTTTAAAGCAGCAGATCTCGCCTTATCACAAACCCCGGAGGAGGGAACAGCACTTCCACCACCACGGAGCTTCACAGAGCTCCTCCCCTGCCCCAGCATCACCCACAGGGAGAGCCGTTGGTCCTGGGGACCTGCCTGTACCCCAAACACCTGGAGGGACCTTCCTGGAGCAGCTCCCCCCTCATTATCCCAGCACTCCACTCCTTTATCATTTTGACTTTTGACCTTGGGATGGACGGGGCTCTGCTGTGCCACCATCGCTGCTTCCATCCAGCCCAAACCCCCTCCCTGCCGTGGAGAGGCTTTACAGAAAGGTGATAGATCTGTCAAGACCAAGGGTCAAGTTTATGTTGATCTACAGGTGTTAGAAGTGTATTGATGCAATGATTGAGGTCCCTGAGAGGTCACCATAAATCCTCAGTGGGATGAAAATACCACATAACTCGCTTGCAGATGTTGCAGAAGTAACCGGATAAAGAAAAGCATCCGCCCAGCAAGTGTTAACAGACACCGTTAGGGCAACAGGTGATGCCACAATGTTATTTTGCTCTAAGCCAGGGTGGCCAAACCTATAAAAAGGTGAAAACATCAAACAACTCAGGCCCTTGTCAGGGCAAAATAAGCAGCACTGTTGCTGTCCCTGATGAGCAGTCCCTCTACAGCTTCCTTGTAGCCACTTCAGACACTGGAAGGGGCTGTGAGGTCTCCCCACAACCTTCTTTTCTCCAGTTGAACAGCCCCAGTTCTCTCAGCCTGTCTTCATAGGGAAGGTGCTCTAGTCCCCTTATCAACCTTGTGGCCTCTGCACTTGCTGCAGCAGTTCCACGTCCTTCTAGAATCATTTTAGACTAGAATAACTCAGTTGGAAGGGACCTACAACGACCATCTAGTCCAATTGTGGGATTTTGCAGTTAGAAAAACCATTGCATCAGGTGCAGCCACAGCAGACATATAAAAAGAATCTCCCCATCTGACTTTCCAGCTCCTCAGCCAACGCTGATGCTGAAGTTCTCCAAAGCATTTGACAGTGACCAGCGTGCACACCGTGACCCCTGGAGCCCGGGGCTCCTTCCAGCAGCAGCTCGGGGTTCCTGTAACTCGACGATTTAAGCCCAGCAGCTCTGGCAGAGCGTGATGCTCAATCCCTTTATCATGTCTCCTCTCCCTGTGGCAGCCAGAGCGAGGGCTAATTTTAAAAAGCAGTGATATGGTGCTGCTGCTGCAGGCACACACGTCGCAGTTGGAATTGAAATAGAAACGGGCATAAACCGCTCCACAGTTGGGTTATTGTACAGTGACTATATGGGGTTGAGTTAAAATGCAGCAAGATAACTTACAAACCTGTTGAAGCTCAAAAGTTTAAAAATACAACTGGCAAGTTATCTATTTCGAGTAATTTTGTGGATTAATAAACCAAACACTAAAGTAATTTTCATAAAAACAAGTTAATAATCAAACCCAAATTTTTAGCTGACTCCACTCTTCTGAAAGAATAACCCTTTAACATATTAAATCAAGACAGTGCAAGGCACTGATCTCTTCTCTCTGGTAAGCAGTGACAGGACCCAAGGGGATGATATGAAGCTGTGTCAGGGGAGGTTTCAGTTGGATGTTAGGGAAAGGTTCTTCACTCTCTGAATGGCTGAGCACTCTGGGTGAAGAACTTTTCCCTAACATCCAGCCTGAACCTCTCCTGACAGATCTTCATTTCTCCCATGCTCGACTGTGAACCCAGTACCGGAGGAAGTTTTGAGTTTTAATCCCACCTTTGCTGCCTTTCTCCATACTGAGCCCAGCCATACCAGGATGGGCAGGTCTTTGTTCTGCAGGGGCCAGCAGAGCAGGGGAGCAGAACGCGGTGCAGAACTTTACTTCACAGTGCTACCTAGTGGTTTCTGGAACAAATGATCGGTTCCTCAAAATGCTTCTCCAGACAGAACCTCAGTGTGGAGTAAGTACAAACGTGTATAAAATCTAAACCTCCACCACTGCCTGAAGTGGATAGGAACTATGCATTTAAATTGCAGGGAAAAAGAAAGAAGGAAAAAAAAAACACAAAGAACACCAGCAAATTAATCCTAAGTGTTTCTGACTGGATATTCCTACACACAAGCACATCAACAATCCCATCCCAGCCTTCTGCAGCTGTAGCAGATGCCAGGACAGGCAGCACCTTTGTGCAACAACCAGGATTTTTCCTACCTCACACCACTGCCAGGGATTAACACAGAAACATGGAACTAGTGGCATTCACAGCCCTTCAGAGACTGTCCCTGCCCTTTTCATCCTCTCTTACAGCACCAAATGTTAATGCCAGCTCTGTGCTCGGATTTTCCCAGGTTTCCTGCCAGCATGGGGACACTCCTCAGAAAGAGGAACAAAACCTCCTCCCCTCCAAAAACTCTTCCGTGTTCCTCTCAAACTTTTCTTTGCTCCATAGCAGGGGGTGCTGAACTGGCTTGGGGCAGCTCAATAATCACCTCCTGCCTGTCACACATCTGTCAGTCTATACTGATCTGTGCATCGGTCCATGCTTTTTCCAGCGTCACAAATTTCTTGGCAAAGGAGCAGCGCTGTTGCCCTGCCTTTGCCCACACAAGACAAGGTTTAGGTGCTGCAGCAGCACAGCTAAATGAAGTCCTGTTAAAAACCAACAGGTCAGACCAAGAGCCAAGCCTGGCAGGATTCAGTGGAAGATGTTAAATCCAACTATGAGACACAGCTGGTAGACAGGACAGTTTTCCCATATTTAGAGAAAGGAGAACAGTCCTTGCTTCTCTGGGCAATGCCTTATGATCACCAGATGAAAGGAGTCATGTAAGTACTAAGTAGTATTAATAGTCACAGGCATAATATATATTTATATATGAGAATAATACAGTCAAACAATACTTAACAGTTATTTCCAATAGCAACATTTGTATAATGCCATTGACACTCAACTGCTGATAAGTTGGACACACTTAAGGAATTTTAATAAGCCTTTGAAAAGCTTTAACTGATGTGAATTAAGCCTCAAGATAATTTAGACGCGGGGCTATCACTCTTCAGTTAAAAATAATTGATCTTGGATGTAAACGTCACATCTTACGCCCTGGAGTACAAAGGCAAAGAAAATGTCATTTGTCACCAGCAGTGTCTGGGGCTGATGAACACGTTCAGAGAGGAGCTGCTGAGCCTGGACCATACGAGGGACCCCTCGGCTCTGGGCACCCACAGGAACTTCTCCCATGGGGTCACAGACAAGGAACCTCACAGGAATAAGACTGAGATATGTGAATTAACAACACATGTGTGGTTATTACTACAGACACTAAATCCAGTGCCCTGGGCGAGTGCAGAAAGGACTGCTACTATCTTTTGGCCTCAATCCACAAAAATAGCTGTGCTGCCATTCCCCCCTTGCAGAGGCAGAAACAAAGTTTTCATCTACAGTTTAGTACTGAACATAAAGGTTTTTTCTTGTTCTACATTTACTGCTTGTTGTTCCTGGAGTTATTCTTTCCTAATTGGCAATTCCTCTCTGTCTTTTCTGGAATCCTCTAACAGACATGTCTTTTTGACAAGGTGATAAGACCAGAAACTCTTGTTGAAATCTGCAAACCTAAATATCCACACACAACTTCATAAAAATTAACTTACAATAATGAGAATTCAAATTCCTGCTTGCTGTCTTTCAGCATGAACATCGCCCAGTTTGTTGTCTACAAAATTGTTTACCATTAAGCCCGTGAAAGATCAGGAAGCAAGTTCGGGTCAAAGCCTGCAATCACCAAAGACAAAAGTATTTTAAACAAATCTAAAGAGAATGCTTGTGCGCTTGTGGGGTTTGGTGGGGTTTTTTTGTGGTTTTGGTTTTTAACTTTTTATTTCTCTCCTGTTTTTGGCTGGTTGGTTTTGAATGAGCAGATTACTGGCACAAACCAGTCAGTAAAAGCCAGGACTCCCTGGCATTAAACTGTTTGCATTTTTGCTTCAGTTGTTTTCAAGTCTCATCTCTGACATGCAAACAAATGGGAATAACGTTATGATTCTTAGTAACATTTGCAACTTTATGTCCAAATGAAAAGAAGGAAAAGCAGCATGCTTCTAGGAACGTGGCTCAGAAAGGAACTCTTCATTATTTAGTCCAAAACACACAGCACTGATATACATAAACAGATCATTTATATATGTCAATATAGAGGAGAAGGGAAGGCTTGCTTCTCTTGGAAACATCAAGTTACTATCAGACACAGGACAGGAGGCCGACCGGATCAATAGACTTACTCAATATAGAAAAATCTTATCTTCATTTCAGGCTGGCTGGCCTTAATGTCAGCACCCAGATGCCACTGACAGAGTTATCTCCCATCAGCAGCAGCAATAACTGTTTGGTGACACCTACGAAAAGCCAATAACCCAAACAGGAAAATTTTGTCCTGCTGTCTATTTTGAAGATAAAGGGAAACCAACCCATCCCTCCCCGGTCTTAGTGCCTTTATCAGGACTACAGAACATCGCTTTGCAGCCTGTGTGGGTTTTGATTTCAAATCTCCAGCCCCCTTGGGACAACACAAACTGAAGAACTTGCACGTACAACGAGACCAGACCCCCGGCGGGGTCAGGTCCGAAAGCGTCCCTGGATGTGACACTCAGCCATCGCGCTGTTGAAAAGAAGAAAGCAAAAAGCTTTCATGTTGTTCTATATATATGTGGTTCTATCTATAGGGCCTGGTGTGTGCTGATCCCAGCAGAGACGTTCTCCCTGCCTGCCCTTTGGGCGCTTATCGCGGGCCCGGAGGGACACACGCAGCATTATCACCGGGCCAGGCTCGGAGCAGCCGAGTGGCATTTTCCTTTCATGCAGCCACCGACACCAAGCGCGGGGCAAAGCATCCCACAGCACCACGGCACAGCCCCGACCCCGCCTGGCAGGCTGTAGGAGCCGGAGATGAGTGGGATACGGGAGTCAGCTCTGATGTTGCAGCAGGAGACAAAGGTCGGGAGCGATAGCATCTGATCAGCCTCACGCCGGGGGGATAAAAATAAAAGGAAGCCCAAGTGGAAGCGAAAGGCTGTGGTGGTCGAAGGTATGGCAAGATGTCACAGCGCCCCAGGGAGACCTTCACCAGATTTGCTTCTCAACTCCAACACAAGTATTTTTAGTGGCTTTCCGGGAGCCTCATGATTCACTCAGCATTTTGGAGCCCAAGGCACCACTTGGATGCACACACATGGCCAAAATTAGTTCTGACTTTGCAAGGTACATGCTGAAACCGTGACATTTTCTTCAACACCAGGTGAGCCCAAGAAAGGCTGGAACACTCCTGCTCCCATGCAGTAAGTGGAAATAGCCAGTGGGTGAGCATGTAGCCAGGCAGAGGGAAATGGGCAATTGCAAATTCTCCAGGGTTATGATTTAAGCACTTCACACTTACATGAAAGGCCGAGAATTGTGACATCGAAAGCAAACCCCAAAACAGAGCCAAATAAAATTAAAATATGCTTTTTCACGTTTGCTACTCTGAAGACCATATATCTTCTTGTGCAGAATTTGATACTTTTCATGATCACATAGTGCCAAAAGCTTGGAGTTTATTCCACGCATTGCTCACACTGATGGGAGCAGCAGCCCCAGCCCACGGCACAGGGGAGGGACCTGGCTTTGCTGTGCCGAACCAAGTGCATTTACACGGACACACAGAGGCACAACTAGGCAACCTTCTTCAGTGACTTTGCAGAAAGTTGAATAATTATAGACAGTAAAAGACTTGAAAATTAAGCACACGTGCCGCATCTCTGCTAACTTGAGATCTCAGTGGGCACCACACAAAGGGCCAGGCCCTAAACCAAATTACATAAAGAACCCAGTCCCTCCCTCAGACTGCAGGTCTCTCTTTATGTGGAAGAGAATGAGGTCTTGAAGGCTTAGTTACAGTGCTCCACCAGAGCCAGAGCATCTCTCTCAATGCATCACCTGAAGAAATCAGCACAAAGTCTCCATTACATGTTCTTGGGACAAAAACAAACCTCAGCTCAGTGCAATTGTCATTTACACTGTGGCACAGAGCAGCCCAGACAATGTTTGTACCACTGTACATAAGCAAGCAGATAACAATGAAGTTTTATTTATTCAGTGTAACAGCCTCAGCCCGAACAAGTCCACAGTGAGCTGCACTAAGCCAGCCCACAAACAGCTTTTGATAGTGGCAGGATCATGAAAGAGCCCCTGGATTCAGCTTAAGATTTCTCTTCTGTGAGAATCAATCCATTACAAACAGGGAGTCAAAGCAATAAGCTGATTTCTGCACCCTCTTTTTAAAGAAGAGCCCCACATATTTGCAGACAACTATGCACATGCTCCCTGGGTATTCTCAGCCCCCAAAGATTCCAGCCTGGCTCGCTCTGGGCCACTTGGCCTGTGATAGCAGCCACGCACATTTGGCAGAGACATTTTTAGAAACTTCCAAGCTATGAATTCACCTTTCCATTTTGGTAAAGCCAGTTATGTGGAAAGCATTTCAAAAGCACAACTTCAGATACAAACTTCATTTCTCCTTGATTCTCACTCCTTATTTATTTTCCCACAGTTATCCTGTATTTCCTGACACCGTAATTAATAACAAAATAATTATAAGTCAGATCAAATCAGTTTTTTCAGCACGGTTACACCCACGTTGAAACTATTTCCAATTCTTTTCCTCAGGTCTATGTTCTATTGCAAGTCACTAAAAAGTGACTTTCCTTGGAAACATACATCTAACTAAATACTTAGGAAGTGACCTTCATGCTGCAAATTCCAGGGATGTACTGGATGCCTGGCAGGCACCTGCTCCCGTCCACAGGCTTTTCACCGTGGCCATGTGGGAACAGAGACCAGGATTGTACCTGCATCCACAGCCCAGTAACCATGTGCTGGCAACACAGAAAAATATCCAACAGCACGATCTGGCTCTTGATAGACCCACAGTCAACTTCCAGACATTTTCCCTTTTTCCACAGGTGCTCAGAAAAAGCAAACTGCTCTTAGTGGAGTGAGTTGGGCTCCACAGGCAGGACCTGACATAGACTCCACAAACCTGCAAGCTCTAAAGCTCTGAATGCACTGAGGCATTGGAGCTGCCCCATCCTCACCCCTGAGTGGCTCCAGCTGCACAGACAAACACCCACAGTCCTTTAAACGGCTCCAGCCCCCTTTGCCTGGAGGACACAGCTAATGAACCACCACTCAGCTGATGAGTTCATTAACCCACAGCTGCTTGATTGCTGCCAGCTGCCTGTCTCAGCCCCTGAACTCCACAGCAAGATTTCAGCCCCTTTTTAAACTCACAGTGATTCCTTACTCCTTTTTTAAAAGGAGTGTTATTCTTCAAAGGAAAAAGATTTTTACTGTTTTGTGACAGTAAATTCTACCATCTGCTTGCAGAGACCACATCTGATACCTGCTGTCATTTGGGGAGGGATGGCCCAGGGAGTAACAGGAGCACTCCTCTGTGCTTTCACCTGTGTATGAACCCTCCAGCAAGTCCTGAACATTTCTCCAGAGTCCTCTTTCTTTCTTCCTTCCCAAACACTTGCTGCTTCTGCAGTCCTGGAGTTCCTGGTCTCAGAAGGACTCCAACCCCTGGTCCCCAAGTCATGCCCAAGCCCAAAAGTGCAGTGGGAACAGAAGCCATCCCCTTCTTACCCTCCCTGATGGCTCTGCTGCGCTTTTCAGGGCAGACTTGAAAGGCAAAGCACCCAAGAAAATGCTACTCTACTTCAAAAAAAACCACTGTGATGCCATTTTTTACTCTTCCCAACACAACCTCGGGCACATAGCAGCAAGACCCCAAGACACGCCATCCTGTGTGCAAATATAAATCCTTCTGCAAGCACAGAAAAACTGCAGAAAACACAGAAAAAGGCACAATTTTCACGCTCCCCGGATCAGACAGCAAAAAAACAGGCACAACCACCTCCTCTCCCCCCAGTGCTGCTCCCACTCCCTTGCTCAAAAAATAAGATACAAAGTCCTACCTTCGGTCCAGGAGCAAGGTGTGTAGGTGAGGAGCGAGGCAGACACGGCACTGCAGTGTGGAGGGAGGATGTTTGAGCACACCCAGCCCCAGCTGTGGGCTGTAAGGGCTGATTGGGGCATCTCACCGTGCCAGGAGGGATCCAGGGCACTCCCACCAGCTCTGGCTCTGCTCCAGGCCCAGGTGTCTCTTGAGCAACCACTTGATTTGGCTCACCCCACACAGCAGAGGTGGTGCTTCACCAAATCGCCCTTCTTACCTCAGAGAGGAAGTAGCATTTATCTTGCTGTCTCCACTGATTCTTTCTTTCCAGGTCTGTGGCCCGTGAGGAGCCTGGATGATTTCTGGCTGCCTATGGAGAGAAATGATTCAGGTACCAGGTACTGCAGATCAAGCAGTTGCATCCTGGGTGGTGGAGAGGAATTTCCACTCTTCCCCTCTTCCAAAAGGTCTAGTTGTTGATATTTTTTCACTAACTCTCTTGTCTCTCAGGACTGTACATTGAGTCAGTTTATACAGGTAGGTATGTTTACAAAAGGACTGGCTTATTTTTTTAAATTAAATCCGGATGTAACAGAAAGCAAATGTCATAAGGAAGGTCCTCAAAAGCTTTTTCCTTGCCCTCAGACTGTTCAAGCAGGTCAAGGCCTGAAAGCTACAATTTCAGTATCAAGATGACAACCGAGAAAAAACCAAGGCACTAAGCAACAGATGTTTTCTTTTCCCCCAAACTCTACATTACGATCCCCACTCCAAAATATCACCCCTTTAAAATCAACCTTTACTGAAGTTCTCAGCACTGTGAGAAAGCTGCTGGTTTTTTTTTTTTTTAAGGGCTGCTCTATGTCCAGAGGCAGAGAGTGTTTGACCACAACATTTCAGAAGGATGAGACCATTTTCAAGCTGACTGAAGAAAACAAAGCCACACTGCTACATCTAGCCGAGGAGCAGCAAGTCTCTGTAAAGAGAATTTTATTGACTGCTCCAAAGTTGCAAAAACCAGCACTGCACTGAGATCTGATGAATGAGCTACAACGACAAGATCATCCACTGGTCACCTCCTTTCTAAGTGTCCATTGAGAGCTGACTACAAAGGTGACCAAGCCTCAAATTTCACACAAACTTACATACTGCAATTGGCTTGATGTCTTATTTCTTAGGATGCATCTAGCACTCACTCCCTTTTGAAAAAGTTACTTCTCATGACTAAATTAAGGCAGTATTTAACCATTTTGTGAGAATTTCCTAAACAAGATGTCAGCTTTACCAGCCAGGTCTGAAAAAGCAATGAAACATCTTTAGACGAAGATTTCAGATTTAGATTTAAGAACACTGCAGTGCAGTTTTTGGTACCTCAAGGCACTACATGAAGTGTGGCAGTTGGCATTTATGTTATTAATTCAAATAAACTCACATTACTAAAGCAAAAGAGATAGGGAAGGTAAAGATTTTACTGAGATCACCTGTATCAACAAGAAACCCAACTTTCAAAGGTACATCTTAGCAGCATTTTGCAAATATAAAACATTTAGTGAACTTTTATAATGAAAACGAACAAAAAGGCTCTTGATTTCAACAGACTGGCAATGTAATTCTCAAATATATTGCGTGAATTAATAGTAACAAATGGGGTTCCCATTTTTGCTTTGCCAGAGGAGCAGAGCCAGGCTGTACACGTGCTATGCTCCCAGGAAAAACAATCCATGAACAACCACTGCTGTTAAATAATACAATTTTTTACACTGGAAGGCTCAACACATTAGACTTTGTTTTTAAACAAAACTGTTTACATGAATAATATAATAAATAGTTTATTAGTGGAATGTATGTGAATTTCTCTATTTCATCCTTCCTCTTACTCTCAGCACCTTACACACAGGTGCCAGAGCAGTTTCCAGTCCAAACCAAGGACAAAATTAATTTCAAGGCAAAAAACAATGAGAGGTTTAAAGTTCAGACTGGCATCTTTGAATGACCAGCTCCTCAAGTCTTTGATTTCCCCAAATCTACAGGCAAATTGGCATTTCTTCTTTTCCACACCAGGATCCACCTGTGTCTTCCCAAATCCTGCTCATTTAAGCTCTTCCAAGGCAGGTCACAGGCTCCGTGGGGACAGCACAAAGTCCTGCCTGCTCTAATGCTCCTCCAGCCATTGCAGTATCCCTTTATTATTCCATTTTAAAGCCCCACCATTGTCAGCCACCTCTTTCTGATTCTCTTTTTTTTTTTTTCAATAGTTCAGCTTAGTGTTGCGATTTTACAAAAATGGAAAGAGTCTTTTCTTCAAGATATAAAGCACTGTGGCCAGGAACAGGGCGAGGGCCAGGAAGATGAGCAGCTTGTCTGTCAGCTCCCTGCGGTTGTACTTGGTGATGAGCTTCCGCCCCAGCTGAATCGTCCCAGACATGGACTTGAATTCCTCATTCGCTTCCAGGATGGTTCTTGAAGAATTGGCTGAAATTAAGGGGGAAAATAAAAAACAAAATAAAATCAGCCAGTTCAAAAATGGTAGGCAAAGTATGTAAGGATGGCAATACAATTTGGCAATACAGAGTCCTGCTGGGTCAGACTGACTCGTGGGTCAGGCACACACGGACTGTTCTCAAGGAAGTTGTCACAACTCAGTGGTGCTGAGGGAAAAGGCAAAGCAAAATAACAGCACTGAAAAGCTTAAAGACCTACTAAAGTTCCTGAATGTTTAGTTTTTAGGTTACCAGGTCAAATCTAGTTCATGTTTTCCAGTCAGTGCCGAGACTCTGCAGAGTGAAATAAGAATGGTATGAAGTAACCACCAACTGAAGAGAGAGAAATCACCGGCGCAATCAGCAGCAGTCCTGGCAGCAGCAGGACAGGGCAGTATTTGAATATATTAATTGCACAACTGTTCCCCCAAGCCAGAGCAGTAAATCAGTGTGATTTAGGAGGGCTTGCAGAAAGTGAGAAAGCAGCATGCAGCAGTAAGAGACCCTTAACAGGATGATAATGATCTCAATAGCCATTTTTGACAAACATAGTAATTTATTGCCTAATAAAAAACTAGAAGAAAAGTGTGTTGATTAGTCGCAACTTCTCTTTCCCTGTGCGAAAACAAACAAGCAAACAAATGCACTAAACTCCTCAGCCTTCCTCCTTTCAAATTACTCAATGAAAGCAAAAGCCCTGGAATTCCCTTTTTCCTCCACTATAGATCGCACAGCCTACAGGACAGTGAAAGGTGCACCACTCTACACTGCCCTGATTGCTTACAGAAAGCTCAAAGCCAAGATTTGTCTAATTCACAAAACCAAGCTGAGTAGAAATAAGCCTGTAATATTTTACAAAACATTTTGTCCCATCACATCTCGTTTCAAGATGCATTTTGATCCAAATGAAAACAGAAAACTTGTTTCCCAGTTAATGACAAAGCAGAGCCTCCCTGCTTCACAGCCTCAAACACTCACTGCATCCTAGGGAAGGACCTGCTCAGAAAAAAGGAATTCTAACTGCTAACTCAGAATTTGCAGCTGGGTTTTGAAAATGACCTTTGATAGTTTTTCCCTTGATGAACTCCAAGTGCTGTTCAGTCAGACACAGGGTGAAAAAGTGTCAGCCAAGCTGTCTGTTTAATTGGAGAAAGAACATGCTGCTTCTGCAGGAACAAACTGTGCCCAGCTGCCACCCTCAGGCAGGGCAGAAAGCAAGGAGGGCAAAATTGTGTTATTTATCCTCATCTTTAAACTGTTCTCCCTTGTGCCCTAAAGCACAGCTAGGAAGAGGCCCAGGCAGCACAGACTCAACTTCTAAATGCTTCATGAATCACCAGTTCTGACAGGTCACTTGATTTATTGGTTTAGGAGTCCAAGCCAAAGAACTGGGTGAAATCTTGGTTTCACAGTCCCTGATGCACTGCTGACAGAGCAAGTGACCTCAGGTTCAAGTCACTTGATCTCCTCGTCTCTCAGTCATCCCAGCTGGAGCCTGGGTGGAAACAGCCTTCCAGCCAGACTCTTTCCTTTGTGTATGGACTTGTACCCACGCTTTTATTTTCTCTGCCATTACCAAATCCATGCCAGGACAGTGGCACAGAATAACATCAAACACACTCTTGGCACTGTGTGAGCTCACATTGCTTTTACAACTGCATTTATGTGAAACTAAAACAAAAGCTCCTCATCCTGACCCCTTTTCCTAATTATGAAACAGAAACTCCAACAAACAGCTCCACACAAAGTACATGATTATTTCCTGTTTATGTCCAACTGCTACAGAAGTTCTGCTGGACAGTCCTTTAATCATCACTGCAGCATGCTCTCCTACAGCAAAACAGTTTTCCACTCTGCTCCACATGTGCCAGTTTGCCTCTCCCTCTCCTGACAGAACTGGCAAAAGGTGCTTCCACCACCCAATCCATGCCCAAACTCCATCTGTACCTAAGGTCTGCACAGTCTCCTCGCTCTGCTGCACTTGCTGTGACATCATCCTGCTGATGCTCATCAGACTCTCTGTGATGTTACTCGCACTCTCTGCCAGGCTTTCCTTCGTAGTCTTCCTGAAAAGGAAAGGGAAAAAGTAAGGCAGGAAGGGATAGAATTATTTCTTTGGGTACTTTGGGAAAATGCTGCTGCCAGGGAGCCTAGAAGAAAGCTTGGCACCAAACATCTCTGCCAGTGTACAAAAGACAGAGTTCATTTTCACTGCATAAGAAACTCAGATTATCTTCAGTAAACAATTAAAAAAAAAAAAAAAAGTCACAAAATATTAAAGAATCACGGGCCTGTATTTCACTACTTACTCATCCAGGACTGTGTAACTTAGAGCTGCTATGGAAGCACTCATACAAACTGCAACTTTATTATCCTGGGTATCCCATTTGTTGCTTTCAATACACAACTTTATATACACTTAGATCCAGGTCTGCACGTGAAAACAGCCTGGATAATGATTTATTACTTGTTTAGAATCTTGACTGGAATTAATGTAAAAGATAGTAAGAAAAACTATAAAGGCTAACTTACCCCCTTTTCTGCTTAGAGATGCCAATGCCAAGGAAACCTGAAATTATCACAATCCTTAACAGTTCAAATCTCCACAAAACGGAAATGCACTCATAAAAGAAAAGCCATGTTGCAGATATAATTAAGTGACTTTATGTCATTTCTTTTTAAAACTAGTGAATACAGCAGACACTGCTTGATTCTCAGAGTACAGTGGGACAGTCTGATACCTCTGTCTTAAGGAGTCTCTTCCCTGCAGCAGCTGATCTTTCTCAGAGTTGTCAATAGCAATTTTGCAGGCCAGGTTTGCCTTCCTCCAAGCTGCCTGGTTGCTGAAATCACAAGAACAAAGTGCTGTAACATGACGGGAACACTTTGCAAGCCCAGACAATTTTCACAAAGTAAACACTACTGTAACTGGGCACCCCTGATACGTACACGGACCCTCAGAGAATCACAGAATCATTTAGGTTGGAAAAGACCTCTGAGACCACTGAGTCCAACCTGTGACTGATCCCCACCTTGTCAACCAGACCAAAGCACCGAGTGCCATGTCCAGTCATTCCTTAAACATCTCCAGGGATGGAGACTCGACCACCTCCCTGGGCACCCCCTTCGAACGCTTCACAGCCCTTTCCATGAAGAAATTCTTCCTGATGTCCAACCTGAACCTCCCCGGCACAGCTTGAGGCCATTTCCTCTTGTCCTGTCCATTGTTCTCTGGGAGCAGAGCCTGACCCTCATCTGGCTCCATCCTTCCATCAGGGAGTTCATCCTCCCATCAGGGAGTTATAGAGAGTGACAAGTTTCCCCTTGAGCCTCCTTTTCTCCAGGCTGAGCCCCTCCAGCTCCCTCAGCTGCTCACTTTCTCAGTATTACAACACAGAGTAACAATATACTGTCCCAACATGCCTTCTCCTCAGTGTATCATTAACAGAGCAAGGGAAGAAGAAAACTGTGCCAGCTGTTGAATGACAGACTCTCAAACCACCTACTTTGAGCTCAAGTGCTCAAAGAGACAGACCAGAGTTAGGGAGCCAGGACGGGAGACTGGAAAGGAAGAGACAGTCATATCCTTTCCATCCGTGACCTCTTGGTATTCAGCAAAACAAACCCTGTCAGCAACTGCATTTGCCAAACACCATGTGAGACGCTTTACCGAAGTCAGACTATCTCTGGGTACAGGGCACTTGGGAACAGCACCAGCTGCCAGACCCACCTGAGCATTTGTTTCTTGTGGTTCTCCACCTCCCGCAGCAAGGCCTGTTTCTCCGACTCCTTGTCCTGCTCCTTCGCCATCTGCTCCAGCTCCTTCGGCGGAGACCACAAACACCAAAACCCCATCAACCACCTGCAACTCGTACACCCCAGGCCCGGCCAGGGAGCGAATTCAGAGCAGATTGATCCGACAGATCCCAGCCCAGAGTCGGGACCCCTCAACCCGCAGCTGGGATCCCCCAACCCGCAGCCGAGATCCCCCTCAGCCCGCGGGCAGCCGGAGGCACGGACCCAGAGCACCGGTCCCCTCAGTAGCCCCCGGCCGGGGGGACCCTCACCTGGATGCAGCCCCGCAGATGTCGGAACTTCTGCTTCACGGCGGCGTTGAGCTCCGTGAGGGCGCTGAGAGGCCCCGGGCAGTCCCGGATGTCCTGGAACACAACGGCGCGGTCAGCGCGGCTTTCCCCGGCTTCCCCCGCGGTCGCGCCGGGGTGAGCCGGGGCGGGCGGGCGGGCGGTACCTGCACGGCCGCCTTGATCTCCAGGTCGAACTTGACGATCTCCTGGTGACAGACCCGCAGCGGCACCGCCGCGGCCGCCGCCGCCATGTTGGCAGGGGAGGGCGGGGCGCGGGCAGAGCCAGCGAGGGCGCCCCCTGCGGGCGGCGGGGGAGGCGCGCCCTGAGGGAGCCATGGCGGGCGGGGCTGAGGGGCCGCGGGGAAGGGGCTGCGCTGACCCGCAGGGAATGCGCTGTTCCGTAGGGAATGAGCCGCTCCATAGGGGGTGTGATGAATAACGGGCTGTGGTGAATAGTAGAGTCGCACAGAATCACACAGTGGGTCAGGTTGGAAGGGACGCCGGCGGGTCACCTGGTCCTACCTCCCTGCTGGAGCAGGGTCGTCCCAGAGCACGTGGTGCGGGTTGTGTCCAAACAGTACTGGAGCATCCCCGGGGAGGGAGACTCCGCACCCTCTCTGAGCAACCTGTCACTTGCAAAGTAAAGTTCTTTCTCACGTTCATGTGGAACTTTCTGGGCATCGGTTCCTGCCCGTTGCCTCTTGTCCCATTGCTGGACACCTCCAGAGATGGTGACTCCACCATCTCCCTGGACAGCCCCTTCCAATGCCTGACAGCCCTTTCAGTGAAGAAATTCTGAACCTCCCCTGGCACAGCTGGAGGCTATTTCCTCTCCTCCTGTCCCTTGTTCCCTTGGAGCAGAGCCTAAACCCCACCTGGCTCCACCCTCCTGTCAGGGAGTTGGGGAGAGCAAGTTCTCACCCAAAACCCTCCTGAGGTTTCTGGGTGGACAGACCCAGAGTGATACTCGCCATGAGCAAGGGGGGGAAACACGAGGTCCCTTCTGTTCCTCCAAAACAAGAGGTAGGGCAATGGGCCTTTGCTTTTTCCACAAACTCCTTGCCTGGTGCTGTGTCCTCCCTCTCCTGCCCTCAGACCCTGTGGATAAAGGTGCTGGAGAGCATTTTCACAGGGACTGCAGGAAGCCAGTCGGACTACCCGTCCAGCTTCTCCTGCTGGACCACCACACTGATCCAGCAGCCCCAAGAGGCAGCTCTTGGTGTGAGAAGGGAAAGCCAAGTTCTTTTCTTACCTCTCACCCCTTCCAAAGGAAAGTTCCTGAAAATACCAGAAGACCGAAGGCAGTTACTTCAAGAGAGCCAATTCCATTCTCTATCACTTCACACACACACAATAATTCAAGACGGTATTTCCTCCACAATTTTTATTTTAAATTACAAAGGATGTTGCATACATTGATGAATTTGTATCTGAATAGAAGTGCTAGGGATCAAGGGTGACAGAGTAAACAAAGTCAATAGTTTAATTGTGCCTCTTTTCAAAAAAATAAAACTGCACAACTATTAACCAACATTAAACATTGCAACTCTTAACAGATCATGCTTTGAACAAGGTAAATTTATTTTCTAACAAAGACAAGACTTTTAGTAAGTTTTTCTGAGCTCCAGTTGGAAGTTGATTATAGAATATCAAGGACAGCATTACAATCATGACCCCAAGCATAGGTGGAACAGGATGCCATGTTTAAAATGCCTTTTTTTTTTTGCATCTGCATGTGCCATCAGCCTTAAGAGTTCACCCAACCACAAACACTGAGCAATAAGTTTTCCTTGGACATAACAGTCTTGGAGAATACACTATTCCAATCAGAATGTATCATTATGAGAAAGATTAAAAAAACTTTGACTACTAGGTTCTGTTTCCCAGTCAGATTTTGATAGGGTGGAACGTGCTTTTGCCAATACCAAATCCAATCCAGAAGTTTTCTCTATAGGAGCTAGTTAAGTCACCCAAATTTGACTTACAAAGACAACCAACCATGAAATATTTTTAATTCCAGAAAAACTCTGAATAAAGATGTTATCTACAAGGTTGGAGTTTTATTTC
>VXAY01005274.1:2371173-2395148 GCA_013399855.1 Oxyruncus cristatus | reverse complement strand
TGTTGTGGGGGGGGGGGGGGAGTGGAAGGGGGAAGAAAAAGTGTGGCTTAAAATACCTCTGGCTCCACAGCTCCTTAGAAAGACAATAAAAGCAGAGTCAGTATTTGCTCCTGTGGAAGTTCATGAATGTCTAAGAGGCTGAGGGTTATAATTCAGAATGCACACACACAACTTCTAGAAGCATTGGGGGATAAACATGGCATATTGTGAAATATAAATTGTAGAAAGATAGAGACTTTTTTTTATGCTGCAAAGGAGATACAACCTAAAAAGTGCCATCTTTAATTAATGACATTTAAGAATCCCAATTTACGCTGGGAGGTATTCAAGAGTGGTGTTTTCTCAACATACTAATGCCCTTAATACAGTTACAAGAAGGATCAGTCACTGAGTAACTGTTTGAAATGTACTTCACACATTCCCTGGGGTAAACAAAATAAACCTCAGCTGTGTGCAAGGCTGTGTCAATAAGCCAAGACCACATCTAGCAGCACACTTCACTAGGTGATTCCAACTGAAGCCTCCAACTTAAAAAGAAAAAAAAAAAATTCATGATTAGATGCACTCTTGACACTCAGGTCTCAAGGCCAAATACAGATCCTGACATTCACGGTCCATAAATGGGTTGTGCCTCAACAGAATTTCAGGAAGACGAGCAAGCACGTTTGAGGAACAGAATTGCATTTGCTATTTCTGCTGAAGGCAACTTGTACACAACCCTTGGAAATCCTCCTGATAAAGTGTTTTAGAGCTTTCTTAAAAAATAGCTGTGTTTCAATGGTTCATGGAAAAGAAAAGCACATCCAGTCATTATAGATCGTGAATAAGCTAACTGTTTTATTAATGAAGGCAAATATCAGATAAATACTGGGGGGTGTCTTTTAAAAATAAAATTAAAACTGACACCACTGTATTTCAGAAGTGTCTGGTTGCTTTTAAGTTAGTTAAGACCTTTCATCCATTTTAGGTTGGTGTTTTGTTTGTTTGTTTTCTAAAAAACCCAAAACTTTTCCCTGGCCCTCTTAGTATGGAAAAAAAGTCAATCTATAAAGGATTAGGAACTGAACACAGCTGAGCCTGACTCTCACATCAGCTTTACAGCAATGCAACTTTATTAAATCACAATGATTTCAACTGGTATGATAAGAAAATCCAGCCCATCCACACGTAAACATAGCTTTAGTAGTAAGTCTCTCTCATCCAAAAAGGAAAAGTACTCACCAAGTATCAGTAAATGTGTTCAATAAACCAGAAAAGGAAGCGTTAGCAAAAGGGGTTTCGGGCTAAAAAACACCCTTCATGAGCACCCCCACATTTTTCAAGGCCATTCAAAAACTGGTCTTCCATATAAATACAAAAGGACTAGTGAGAGAAACTGAAATCAGACCCATCCACACTCTCTTCAGTTCTGATTCCATTTCAGAGGGTTTGATGAGTTCAGAGGGAATGAGAAACATTTAGTTCTAGATGTACAAGTAAGGCACAATATAAAGCCACATCATCATCTGTCATGAAGGAAGTGGGGAAGGACGAGGGTCATACATGGTACAGCAGAACAAGCAGCCCATCGATTCCAAGTGTGGCACCTACGTTCAGACTGACGAGATCTCGACAAGAGCAGTTATGACAGCATGCTTTTAATATGGAAACAAATCCTAGAGAATCCAGTGTATCAGAAAAAGGAAGAGCTTTCGTTTGTATTAAATCAAAAAATATATCATTGTTTTTGGATATAGGATTAAAAGTGAATATTCACAATGCCTACACTCAAAAACAAACAAAAAAACCCAGGACTTCGTTAAGATCCACATACCATGTATGAACACTGAAAATCTTTAGAAAATGGTCTTCTCTAAAGATCACCCAAAAAACGCATGCCACAATTGCCAAAAAACAGAACATGTACATTTGTTGGTTTTTATACCCTTATAAGATTTTTGTTTGTGATAAGTATACACTAAATGTATATATTTTAATGACACTAGAGGAAGCAGATTGTTACTGGCATTAAAGTACAACCATTTCTAGACGGTTTAAATGCCACAGAGTCCCCTGGTTAAAATGTAAAGCTGCACAGCTTGCCTATGTCACCTTTATGATAAAGTTAAACCAGCAAAAGGTCTTACCTTTACTCTACATTTTACTGCCAGGTTTTATTTATCTCAAGTATCGCTGCAGCATTCTGACCAGCCCAGAGTTAGCAGCAAGTGGCAGGAATCATATAAAACGCAGTTTCTTTTTTTTTTTTTTTCCTCTTTTCTTTTTTTAAACAAAGTGCTTTTCTAAGATATACATACATATAAATAGTTACAAAATAAAGTGTCAACATTAAAAAGCTCAACTATTTCAAAGCTTTAACTTAAAATAATACATAGGAAACACTGAAATGCGAGGGTATGGAACTCACTAAAGATTCAAAGTCTACTTTGAAATGCGAGACCAAAATCATCGTCTGGTTTTCAGACAAAAATAAAAAGCTATAAAGTTGTGTTTGCCCAGCATTTCTGAGCAGTAAAAAGGGGCTTTTTAATACTTTGTCAGTTTAATTTGTCACGGAAGTTTTTACCTGATTGCAAACTGCTCTCTGTTAATGTTCAGAAATGCTGCCTTGTCTGCAGGGTTTGGATGGAGCACAAGGAGCTCTGGGATCCGAGCAGTCCATCGGAAAGGAACAACAGTGTGCCAGCCCTGGTACAGACACGGCCTAAACTTCAGGAGACATTCTCTGTCGGGGTTTTATGGGCCATTTGCAGCTCCAGAATAACTGCAACAACTACAATAGGAATACACCAGACCCACTGTGTAAAGCAGCAGCCAACTCTCACCTCACCCGAACAACAACACAAACACCTCAAACGAAAACATCCACATTCCACTCAGATTTTGCAAGTCTTAAGTGGATTTACAAAGTTTTGCCTAAATTGCCCTGGATATTTGTTCAGTCTCTTGTAGGAAAGACTTTCTGTACAGCTCAGTAGTGGTATTTTGGCCTCCTCCTCCCTTTTGAGTCTTCCAAAACATTTAGGTACAAAGTAAGCTGTGTGCACACGAGTGTGGCAGGGCCACCACCTCCATCGGCCACTCTTACTGCACTGTTACCAATTCAGGCTTTTTTTTTTTTATAGTACAAGCTTGGATATAAAAATAATCTACTAATAAACAAAAAGGAATCACAGTACAAACAAACTTAGACAAACTAGAAATGAAGTGGAGAAATTCCCCAAAGGGAGTGGGGAGAAAGCCTTCATGGACTTTTGCATTCTTTTTCAGCAGCTACATTTGAAAATATTTGGTATCTCTATTTTCAGTAAACAGTGTTTTGTCATTTTTAAATAGGGAGAGAAAGAACAGGGAGGAAAAGAGGGGGGGGTCCATGAAACCAGAGAATGATCTTGCCTTGAGATAAAGGACTTTCTCATCAAAGGCTAAAGCTTTTAATCTGTACGTTAACACTGACTACAAAGCCAACTCTTATTAGCAGAAGAGCAAATAAGAACTGTGTGTTAATATTCCTCAATCATAGAAACTACTGAATTAACAAGAATAAGTCACATATAAGTCTGAAGAAGCTAGTTTTGAAATACCTGTACAAAAATATAAAAGTCTATAAATTTTTTGTTTTGTTTTGTTTGAAGTCTGTGTTGATCCTTGGAAACATCACATGCATAATAATACATCAACTGGAAAAGTGGCAACTAAGGAATTAGATATTTGTAGCTCTTTTTTTCTTTTTACATATATACAAGTTACAATAAAAATAATTTTATTTTGGTTGTTTGGTGGAAGTATACTACAACAAGCTAAATACTTTTTTTTTTTTTTAAATTCTCAAAGTTGAAAACTATTTTACCAATAGCTTACTAAAATCCAAATATATTAAAATCTCCTACAGTAAGTGCAGAGAAAAAAGATTTAAAGACTCCAAGACGGCCACCAACTTATCTACCATGGAAGCGAACTACAAGAACAGCAAAATAATATTGTTATGTATGAATGCTCCTTCTGTAGATAATTGGACCCAAACAAAAAAATTCACAGTTCAGTAAGATCCCTAACCCTGACCTTTAATTTTTTTTCTTTTTTTTTTCTTTTGTTTTTACATTCAGTACAGTATCATATAAGCTGTGCAAAACTTTACTTAGACTGGCAGTTCGCCATATCAGTTGCATTTGTCTTTGGTACAAAAATAAACAATCGCATTAATGTGCAAGTATTTGTTTTCTTCCGGCCAAAGTACCGAAATTGAGTTTTCTAGAGCCATCTTTTATACAATACATAGACTCTGTGGCATATATCTACATTTTCAACATATTCCTATATACATTCAAAAATTTTAAGAGCTGGAACAAATACATTAAAACCTAAAATCTTGCCATCTATACAGCTTGGTTTTGCCCCTCAGGGTTTTCTTCATACAAAACTTTACCAGCTTATACTGATAGCTCTCCCCCCAAAATACAAGGCACAAAGAATATACTTTTTTTTTTCTCTTGCTTGCACAGACATTTAAATACTATATTAAGCTCAGAAAATTAAAGTCTTATATGGCACACTAGCTCTAATGCCAGGTGTGCTATGTACAAGTTAATGGTTGCAAAGAAAGCTTATTGGTTTTTAAGAACAAGAAAAGAAAATCCAATTATTAAAAAAAAAAAAAGGAACAAAAAACTCCCTAAATTGACAGCTTTACCAAAAAAAAAAAAAAAAAACGCTTCCTCTTATTTTACTTGGACCATAAGCCTGTCACAATGTCTGGCACACGCTAAAAAATTTCACTAGCAAATCCATGTTTTTGCTTCTAAAACAAAAAAGTGATATATTCTGGTCCTAGATCACTTGAAAAAGAACTCTCATTTCTGTATCGAAGCTTAAAGCAGCTTTGAAACTATCTGGTTTATGGTCCAAAAATGCTATGAAGCATTTTATATCACGCTTTGATTTGTTTTACTACATCGTTACTTCCAAACAATGGAACCTAATGGTGAGTGTTTACAGAATGCTAAGCTGACATGCAGACCAGAACGGGATTTACAACGAAGAACTCAACAGCACAGGTGGAATCTGACCCGTGAACAGCTCAAGTCACGTCTTAAACTTTTGACATTGGTATTCGCAGCCCTACGAGGCCTCCGGTGGGGTCTCCTTCCGCCGTCTTCTCCAAGACTTGATTCACAAATTCCGATGTCTGTCCAGCTACAGGGAGTCCTAAAGAGGAGGGTAAGAGAATGTGCTGTCAGGTTACTGCTCATGGCACAGGTGGGCACGTTCCTACAAGTGACACAAAAGCCAATGAATGCTTTGGTCAGTGATCACCTAAAGGCATGGACAACCGAAATTAGGAAAGGGTTCTTTCTTTTCCCTATTTCAGAAATTGTTTGCACTCAAAGTGAATCCAGAAGAAGCCACCAAGCGATGGAGAACCTCTGCTATGAGGAAAGGCTGAGAGAATTGGGACTGTTCAGCCTGGACAAGAGAAGGCTTTGGGGTGACCTAATTGCGGCCTTCCAGTACCTGAAGGGAGTCAACAAGAGAGATGGAGAGAGACTATTTACAAGGGCCTGGAGTGACAGGACAAGGGGGAATGGCTTCACACTGAAGTGTGGATGGTGAGGCCCTGGCACAGGTTGCCCAGAGAAGCTGTGGCTGCCCCATCCCTGGAAGCGTTCAATGCCAGGTTGGACAGGGCCTGGAGCAATCTGGGATAGTGGAAGGTGCCCTTGTTCCAGGGGGCGGAACAAGATGGGCTTTAAGGATTCTTCCAGGCCAAACTATCACGTGATTCTATGTCTCTTCACATACAGGCAAACAATGAAGTTTTACTGCTTACCAAGCGTGTCTTTAATAAGTATGTTCAACTTCTGTTCCATGTTGACTCCTCTGTCATCTTTAGGTACCTGCACCCGATTAACTATTTCTTGTTTAATGGAATTGATGACAAACAGTAAATTATCTGCAAAGAAAAAAGCCTGGATTAGATTTACAGCACGTTCCCCCTGGAGCAAAAGAAATTCAGAGTTATCCACACACAGCTATCTCTGTCCAAAGTGTCACATCACACTTCCTGTAAAATTAAAATGTAATAGTTTATATCAAATATTACAAATATTTAAAAAAAATATTTATACTACATGCATTTACATAATTTACACCTGTAAAGTAGCTCAACACTGCAGGTAACCAAATTTACATACACTTTATGGAATGGACTGGTTTTGTGCCAACAGAATTGTTGTGTTTGTACCAACTCTGTTTTCTCTATGACTCAGGTTACATCACGGTGCAAAACACACACTTGTCCAAACAAAAGAAAAATTAAGATGTGAAGAGTTGTATTTACCATATTCCGTGTTGAGACCCCAGAGTTTTACTTTATTGGCTTCATACTGGGCTTTCTTTTTTAGTCTACAAGCCCTACAGTAAGAAGAGGGGAAGAATTAGAACACTTCCAAAAATTCCAGAATACTAAGAGCAACTGTTTGTTTGCCACACTAACTTATTAACCAAAACACCCAGAGCTGTCATGCACAAAATGCTCCATCTATGCGCTCCCCTTCACTGAAAACACTCTGCTACCTGCATTTGATTACATTTGACACTTGTGGATTTTATCACTGTATCAGTCACTTGCCCTGCAGCTAAGGAAGCCAACTCCCAGTGGAAATACATCCTTATCTAGGGAACAGGCAAACTACAGCTCCAGAGTGCCAGCTGAGCTGCTTTTTGATAGACTGGTAATTAGCCCATTGCAGGAGCTGCCACATGAAGCACCATTTCTTCAGGCAAAAGTCACCTAGACCTCAATCATGCGATTGTAGCAGTCCCAAACCTCCTCATCGCTGCACCTTCAGCTAACACATACCTGGAAGCCAACTTGTTCTTTTCTTTCCTTGACCTGGGTCTGGCAGTTAAGGGAAGTTCACTGACCGGTGTCAGGTCACTGATCACCTTATTGAGCTTCCTCAGTTCGTTACCAATCTGTAGGAGTTTCCTGGGGTTGGGAGTCAGGTCTTCTACATCAGTCCTTCGTGACTTCTTTGCTGCATATTTTCCTGTTTCAAATATGCAGAAAAAACAGGTTGGGAACTGACACAATAGGTACACAAAACTGTGAGAAAATTCCTAAATACGTAATTTTTTTGGGTGCATTTGAAGTTCCTTTGTTCATTACAAGAGAATGGGCTGGAATCATGTGATCCTCACGGCCTTTCACAATAGAAAGAGCATTTCCAGACAAACAGCTTTGTACAATTCATATTCTATCCAGATCAGATAAGAGCAAATAGTGCTGGCCAGGCTGCTGGATGTGACAGACAACACACACACAACTGTGCTGAAAAATGTATGTCAAGTTCAAACCCTGTTGTTTTGCTCCATATGTAAACTTGTTAACTCATGTGTTCAGTCAATATATCCTCTTGCACACTCAATTTGATTAAATTCCTAAATAATCTTATTGCTAAAGTTCTGTATTAAGAAAGCATGCTGAGGCCTGAAACAATCTTGAGCAATGCTGAGCATAAATGATCCACATAAAGGCCAGTTAACCTCTTTCATATGCGTTTGAAGCTATTTAAGGCCTGGTTTTCCTAAGGAATTACACATATTCAAGACAAAATCTCTATTCCCTAGGATTCTCTGCCACTGCTATGTGTCTTCTCTAGATTTCTATTAAAAATGCTCGCTGCTAGAGATACTTGCATGAAAATGTTAATAAAATTAACAAAACCTGCTCCAGAAATATTATTTGAGAGGTGATATTTTAGCATGATTTATCTGAAGCAGATGCTTACTAACCTTGGTGTGTATCTGTATATAAAACCAAAACAACCCTGCATATGTTGTATTTGTAGATTTTGGACGTTAAACAGCATTTGATCTGAGCAATCCCTTGCACAAATACCTGACTGAAAGGTCACTTGCTTCACATGTTTGGTGGGATCAAGGCCTCAAGGTGTGTTTGGTTATTTGTTGTTTAATAACAAGTACAGAATTTAGAATCACAGAATGGCTTGGGTTGCAAAGGACCTTAAAGCTCATCTTGTTCCAACCCCTGCCATAGGCAGGGACACCTTCCACTGGACCAGGCTGCTCAGAGCTCCACCACCAGAAGGAGCAGAGGTTGGGACTTTAGCTACTGATATTTCACTACAAGATAAATAAGCATTTAAAAACTAAAAAGATTTAGAGGAAGAAAATGTTTTCTTCCCTGAATAAATCTACAATTAACAGTAACAAAAGAAATCTTTTGGTTTAAGAGAAGGTCAGTTGACATGTTAAAGACAGTAATTTTCAACTATAAGGGGAATATTAACCTTACAACAGGGAAGCTGGTTTCACTTTCTCCTTCAAAGACCAAATCAAACAGAGCAGCCTAAAAGAGGTCCTGTGACAAGAAAACATTAAAATACCCCTAAGAGTGGTTTGTTGGGGTGATGTTAGTCATGTTTGTGGTGCAGTAATTGCTCATTGGGAATAAATCACAGTTATTAGAGCAATTGGTTTAAGTTTCTAAGAGGGCATTTTAAGGAAATAGTTTATTCCCACAAGAGTAACTGCTTCACTGTGGTGCATTCACATGGGGGGAGAAACAGGTAGGGAGGAGAAAAAAGAGACAATTGTGCCTTATTGCTTGTCCTCAGTTCATACCACAGTTAGCCTGAACTCAGCAGCCATCCCAGATCCCTTCCAGCTTCCTGCCAACACAGGCAGGACTGAAACCAACAGCTACAAGGAGCAAATATCAGTCAAACCACCCACCCAATGTTTACAGTATCTCACTGAGAAAACTTTGAACTCTTGGGGTTTCCACTTAGAGCCTTTGGAAGTTACAATTCTCAATTCATCCACCTTCCTCTGGAAGAAACCACACTCAAAGTCCCTACTGTGTGTTCACTGTGCCTTCATTGGACACCGCAGAACGCCGCTAACCCAGCAACAGACTTACAGTGTTTAAACAACTGATTTTCAGGGCCAAAACACCACTTTCTCCGCACTTGCAAGTACAGGAATTTGGCTACTGAAGGTGTCAGAACGAAAGACAGTCGCTTGTGACTGGGACTCTCTCCTTACCATGATGGAGACCATTCTTCTGGTACATGTTGCTGGGCAAGGTGTCCCGATTCCACTCGGACGGCCTCAGCATCCTCTCCTGCTGTGACGGTGTCAGCTGCTCGCTGTACTCCCAGAAGTATCTTCGCTTGCCTCTTTTCCGAGAGGATATTGCAGTCATTTCTTTTAGATCCTCCACTGAATCATTTTCATACCCTAAAAGGATGCATTGGGTTGTTTATATACTGGTGACAGAACCTGTTTGCAGCCCTCTAGCAACAGACTGAGTATTCAAGTTAAGAACAAAACCACAGATGAAGCCTGATTTACGTTATATAACAGATTTCGTTTTCAGCATCAGCTACTTCGGGGCACTTGCCTAAAATCCAGGGATAGACACTGAGCCACTGATGATGCTTCGTTAGTTGAAAAGAGACAAAATATTTATGTGCTGAAAGCCCCTTTATGTTCTCTGACCCCCTAAGCTCTTGTCCCTCACAATTCCACAGACAGCAGCTGTTGGACAGCATTCTTCCATCCTTACAACTTTCTCCATGAATTTGTAGCAATATAATCTTAGCTCACCTCCACATTTTACAAAACACATGGAAAGAGAAGCTGATAATAAAGATGGATTAGTAAAAGACAATAAAACAAAATTATTCCACCACAGAATACTCTGAAGGGACCCACTAAGATCATCGAGTCCAACTCCTGCTGTTCCTTGAGTCTGAACACCTTTGGGGAACAAATCAAACTACAGAGCCCTGTCAGACTGGAAGAAGTAGGCTCTGTTATCAAGGCAGTGACAAAAGGACAATCTAAACTGAAGGGATCTGGACACAGGCTGTTAAATCTCTTCCTCTCATCTTTAATGGGATGAAATGATCCTCCGTATCATATTTTAGTGGTAAATTAGGCTGCACTTGATATGATGAACTTTTCATGAAGGACATGGAAACCGTAATGCAGTTCCACATCACAGAAACATTTTACCATAACTAGGTAAACGCAAGCCACAGGTTTTTAAACCCCAGATATGCTTTAGAAAATAAAGATAACCTATACTAAGGTTAAAAAAATCCCAAACCATTGTGTTGCCTTTTGTACTAAAATGCTACATAATAGTTTACATTTTCTTAGAACCAGGAGCATTTCAAAGCATCACATACTCTGATGAAGCTTAAAGAAAAGCCACTGCATGGACTGCAGGCTCAGCAAGCCTTGACCCCATATGCTTCAGCTCTGCTTCATCTTCTAACAGCAGCACAAAGAACACTTTCTTCTTTTTTAAACAGTCCATTCAATTAATCTGTTTGCACTTGAAAAACCAGTTGAAAGAGGAAAAACAAACTTTCTTGATTTGGTCTGACTCTCACCTCATAACCCCAAGTATGAATAAAAGTTGGGTGTGCAGAAGGATGAAATCCATTCTAAAGTTCTGTTTCTAATCATTTCATCAACTCGTTTGATTCTCTAGTTTATTAAAAGGCAGGATTTTAAAGGCAAATCAAACAGTGGAACGTGTTTTATAATTTTATAAACATTTCTGTTGTATAGTCAAAATTACTGAAAAATTTACAATAAATATAGTTTCAAATACCTGTACCTGTTCTTCCATTGTACCCAAATGCTGTTTCACATGAGTATTAAAATACTGCCAAAAAGCCCATTGACTTTCCCCTTAAAAAAAACACGTCAAGCTATGCAACTCATTAGATAGAAATGTACAAATTTAGCCCATCTTCAGGATCACACAGAACTAATCCAACCAATGAAAACAAATCTCTGTAAGAGCTGATGTGTACAAATGTACAACAAGGTTAAAATCAAGACTTCCTGTTTGCTTATTTGAACTCTAATTAAGTTAGCAACTTAAATTAGATTGACTTAATACATCCTGCCTTGCAACTCGCACACTGACCTGCTATAATTTTAAAGTTACATAAAATAATCCAGTGCATAGTGTCTTAACCTGGCCTGTAACACACAAACTTGTTTAGATTTTCTGTGCTGTATTTATTCCTCTTCGTTGATTCCTCCTCTTAGCAAAGATCATATGTGAGGGCTGGCTTCTATGAAATCTGAAAGATTTTTGTATTTAGCTTTCAATCCCTTCACAAGCCTCTCCTAAAAATCTTTGTTCACATCCCTTACTCTGGCTTCAGGTTTAAATCTGCCAGGGTTAAGAGAAGCAAAACACAGAACAGTATAGACATGACTTCCTCATTTTACCAGATTAAAAGCAAAAACAGCCCTACCAAAACAAAACCAGAAAACCCCTCCTCTTAACCACTTGGTCACAGTGACTTCTGTCAAATCATTCAGGAGTGTTCTTCCCTCAGCTGATGGTGCAGGTGCTCAAAGCTGATGCAATGCAGCTCCTTAAAACAATCTCTGTGCCTTTACAAGCACTTTTCCCTTTCTGCTATTTCTTCTCCAATGCTACTAACAACTGAATTTGCTGCATTTCCCATTTCTGGAATCTCTTGACTACTTGATGGGAGAAGCAGTCACTTACAAGCATTTCTATTGGGCAAAATATACTAAGTAATGGCAAAGCCCCCCATGTTTAAATGCAGAAAGCAGAGGGAGTTCACCTCAGAAGGGAGAAAGAGGTTTTAAAATGCTAATAAAAATGTGTTCTGTGCATGTTAAAGTAACATGAAGGGCATAATGCTTACCAAGTTTAATGCCAACTCAGGAAATCTAATTGGAAAGTAATTCCACCTGAGAGTTCATGATGACAAACACTGACAAGCTTTATAGGAGCTGTTCTTGAAAGGGAAAAATTTCAGCTGCTTTCCCCCCACTCCACAGTTACATATTTCCAAGTGTCTGAATACCTTAATTCTTATACTCCATTTATAAAATGTGAACACTGTAATACTTCCTGCAACGAAATTAATCCTTGGTTACAACCCTGTCTCCTTCCCTTCTGATTTTATTTTTATACAATGTTACCCCTTTGTTACCTTCTACGCGAAGGTTAGTTCTTACTTCTGCTGTTAGGGCTCCATTTCTACATGCAGAACAGGGAAATTCAGTGTCCTTTGAAGACCCACTAAGTGTTACTGCTGAAAACCACCAAGAAATGGTTCTATTAGTTTCAGTGGCAGGTATTCTTTGGATTCTGTCGAAAACTGGTACCTACAGCAGGACTTAAGTAATTATGAAATCACTCAGGATATAATTTCATGCTGAGAGATAGAACTCTGGATAAATTCAAAGCAACAAGAAGTGCAAGAAAGCTCTGCACACCTTATCAAGCCACAAAAAAGGAAGAAAAACACTTGTTGCAGCTGCTCTAACCTCAACCACAGCTGGGCTTCCTGTATTCTCTATTATTATTTTTGTTTCGTGACCACAGTTGATGTAGTTTTTCACCAAACAGGGTAATAGAGATCCTGTATAGTTTGAATTAACTGCGTTTTGCCAAGCACTTAGAAAATCTGGGATGAAAGTTCACAACTTAAGTTATAGGTGAGCAACACTCATCTATCAGGAGTTCAACAGCATTCCTTCCCACTCAGCAGACAAATACATTCACAGCCCAGCACTGCTGGTACCTGGTTCTGAGAAAGTATCGCTGATGTCATCGTCTTTATCATCCTCATAATCTTCTTCCTCATCGTCGTTTTCAGACAGCTCATGCTCACTGCCAAATCCTTCATCGTGGTCCTCATCTTCAATGTCGTCCTCATCCTCCTCATCTTCCTCAGGGTCTCCCTTGGCTGACTGTTCCCCCAAACTGTCTGTTACGAAAAGAGAGTAGTTGTGCTCTTCCTTCTTCTGTGAAGAATCTGACACGGAGGTGCTGGCAGAAAGGCTGCTCTCCCCCACGATAAGCCCTGGGGTCTCCTGGGGTGGGCTGAGGAGCAGTTCTTGAGTCTCTTTAAAAGGCAAAACAGGAGGTGTGCTGTGGCCATGCGGGGATTCGAGTCCTTTTCTTTCCTGCCTCTTTGCTACAGCACCACAGTAGCAGGTGTTTTCCTTCGCTGCGTCAGCATGTGCCTGGCTCAGCACTGGTCTGCTCTGTGGCAAAGGATTGATCTTTACTTTTGCCTTTTTAACATAGTCTTTATATTCCACATGAATGTTCACCTTTTCATTACTGTACACGTTGGTCTTCACCATGATCTGTGTACTGGCAGCAGGCTGGGTCGCAGGTTTGCTCACCCTCTGAGCACAGTCCGACAGCGGCGCCTCGGCCTGAACGTTCTTGGAGGAACAGACCGGGGCTGCTGCTCTGGTTGCAATTTTTTTGCCAGGTAACAAAGAATTTAAAGGGTTTTGTTTTACACTAAAGAGCAAATCAGGGTAATAGAGTGAATCCGAGACAGGTTGGGAGTCCTCACTGTTAAGCTGAGCCAGTGTCGGTGTTTTGCTTATCACTTCTTCATCTTGGTATGGGCTTGAAAAGTCATCAAGGCCCAGGTAATCCACCTCTTTTGTTCCCCAGATGTCACAGCTGGTTAATTTAGTGTACTTAGTTAAGTCTTCACAGTAGGTATCCCATTGCTCCCACTTGGAGGTGAAAGCAGCTTCTTTGTCCAGGATGTCCGTAAAAGACTCCAAGTTCTCAAGGTCTTTGCAGTCCTCCATGGAAAGCAAGTTGTCCCTGGAGCTTTGCTGATAGTCCATTTCTCTATCCTGTGCATAATAAAACAAGTTAAAAATTAATACAAAGCAAATATGAATCACCTCTGTCCTCTACTTCATCTAATATGGAGAGCTCCATTCCAGTGAAGTGTGAGAGTGGGAACATACAAAGATACCTCAACTTTCAACTAAAAGCTTCTTTCGAGGGTCAGAATGAAGTACAGCTTCTGTGCTGCTGCAGTGGATCATTCTGAAAAGATTGCTCTTCCAGTGACTCTGGATTCTTTTTCTGCTATTGCAAATTCATCTGGTCATCAGGAACTAAACTAATACCAGTACTCATATATTTAAAATATGAAAGGCATCACAGGCAAGCTAAGTCTCTATTAACCTAGGTCAATCTTTGCTGTGTGCTTAACAGAACATGTTCAAGTTAACCAGTTCCTGGAAAAACCTCAGTCTAACGTGACCAATTAATGACTACAAGTGACATTTCTCCTTTGATGCAGGGGTTAAAAAAGAGAGAATACCCATGCAAGTAGTTTGTGAGTCAACTTTTACTTTGCTTCCCCTGCATTCATAGCTTGGGTGAAGTAGCACACAACAGGGAGAAATTCTTCCCTGTGAGGGTGGTGAGCCCCTGGCACAGGTTGCCCAGAGAAGCTGTGGCTGCCCCATCCCTGGAAGTGTTCAAGGCCAGGCTGGGCGAGGCTTGGAGCAACCTGGGATAGTGGAAGGTGTCCCTGTCCATGGCAGGGGGTTGGAATGAAATGATCTTTAAGGTTCTTTTTCACCCAAACCATTCTGTGATTCTATATAGCTGCTCTTGCAGAAAGACTGCAGGGAAGATTCTCAAGCACCACCACCAACTTTACTCGAGCCTCTCCTGATGGCCAACTCGTTCAAGTGCCTATTGAGGAAGCATCACATTTGCTGGACAAGCAGTTGGGCTCTTCCCTAACCAGTACCCAGCAACAATCAATAATCTTCCAGCATTCTTGAACAAACACCCCTTTATTACTACAGGAACTCTGGGTATTAGTCAAGGACAGGAAATTCTGTACACAGAGAAATGTGACCTACCAGTTCATACATGAAGTCTGGATCCGAACTGCTTGCCAAGAGATCCGTGCTCATCAGGGTCTGCTCTGAAAACACATGGCTCCGAAAGGCGTCCCCAAAAGGAGGGTCCATTCCACTCACACTGGGCTACAACATAACGGACAGACATTTGAAACATGCTATAAAAAGGCACGTTATCATCCTCAACAAAACAGAAAGAGTATATCACCATTTCCTCCAAGTCTCTGAACTCGTGCTCTGCTTGCATCTGGAAGGTTTTTACCTACACAGATAAGCATGTCATTTCCCAGAGCCAGAGAATGCTTTAAGAGCAGCTGACTACATACAACTCCTCAATCCAAGGACACGTTTCTATTCACCACAGAGCTGCAAGAGCATTGCTCATTCATTCTTTCTTGTGAGTTGGAAAATCTCACACGTTTGACAAGTTTTGGGATACACTGGCATTTGGAGAGGACAAGGGCAAGTACTGGCAAGATCTGTGAGAATCAGCAGGCACCACATGCTTGCAGGGTCTTCCCACTAATACAAATCATTTTGTAGTAAAGCAGTGCTGACTGTGTTTAGAACCATTAGAACTCATAAAGCTTCCACACGAAATTGTAGCGGAAGCAAGATTTATGACAACTAAATCAAGAGTGTTACCCCTCTCTCAAGTGGAATTTGTAGCAAAAAAACCCCATTATTCAGGATGACTGGGCATGCAGGGAATGGGCAGCAGGGCCTTTTGCTGTATTTAATTCCAGACCTCTATTTCTCTTCTAGACACTCTCGCCCTGAGGGTTGGGAAGGCAGAAATGCTGTGCTGCTGAAAGTCATTCCGTGTGCTGATGTGTGAATCACTGCAGCAAGAAAAGGCTGTTCTGCTCTCCAGGCATCCGCCCTCATCAAGAGACAACCTGGCTGAATCCGGAACAGACACAGAGCACCAAGAGCAGCACCACAGCTTCCACCACAGATACTACAGGGACTGTTGAAATACGTACACCCTTTAATCTCTTATAAATTCTCCCTCCCACTGCCAGCCAAATTTGCTCTTAAGCTTTCTTCTTTTTTTTAATACGGAAGCAAAATTATTCACAGAAGCAAATAAAATCCTAACAGACTTACCTGAGGCATTTCCAAGCCCAGATTCCCCAAATCCAATTCCAAACTTCTTGTTTTATTCACTTGTAGATTCCTTTCCAGCTTTAATTCAGTCTCAGGGAGTTTACACTATCCATGCAATGAAATTTTTCCTTAGGATAACTTCAGTTCACTATGATGGAGCTCTTCTATTTGTAGATTTCTGTGCAGAGTAAACACAGCAAATGCCCAAGAAAGTGAGTGATCCTCCACCAAAAAAGGTGAAAGGTTAAAAAACAGCCAAAGTGAAGTAAAGGCAAGAATTTCCCCTGAAAAGTGTTTTTTCCTCATGCTGGAACGTATAAGGATTTTATACCCCCTGCCGTCTTTCACTGACTGAAAAGCCACTGATGCTGCAGAACACAGCTGCTGCAGAAACCTTTCTGGCCGAGTTACATTTTATTGCCTTTTTTCCTCACTGCTGAGACCACGAGCTCCATAGACACCTGAAGAGAAAACCCTGCCAAATTGGAAATAACAACTAGCACAACTAGTTGTTAACAACTGCTGGGTACCCAGGAGAGAAATAATCTTTATGACTAATATAATGGAGTCAATAAATTCTAAAAATGTCTCAGGCAAATGGCTCAAAATATGAATTTCAGAATAAGCAGAAATACTGTTTCAGTCATACCTCCTCCTTTTTTTCAGGGATGAGTCTGTCCAGCATCAGATAAGATTATATCAATCACTCACATAGCAACATCTAGTGGTAGAGGATCACAGCGAGCATCTCACTATCCAACAGCAGAGAGGAAGAGACAGACTTCCCCAACAGAACTAATTAAAAACTGTGCCACATTCACAGTTGTCCAATAAAATACCTTCTCTACTAATTCAAGTAAGGCCAGATAAATTGGATCAATTTATCTGCTAGTTGTTTTACCAGTTTAGGAGTTTCTGTAGACCTGCTCCACTTCAGATGAGCCTCATATCCTGCTTAATACTACATTTTTAACAATGTAAGGAAAAACCTCACTCAGCACTGCTTCTAAGTCAGACTTGGGTGCAATCTGCTCAGGCTATGTTTATTTTCTTGTTTTGAAAAACAAATAGTAAACTCTAAGTATTCTCCTACAGCAGAGCTACACTGAGAACCCTCCTCCTAGCAGCACAGGACAGCACCCCCATCATTATTTCCACTTTCATATAATATCTCAGCTATTTTGTTATATCCAGCATGTGGTCCATCAGACTGGGGTAAAAACAGACACTATTCAAAGAAGTCTTTACTTATCAAAACGTGCTTTGCAAAAAGCAGCCAGAATATAAAGAACAACAGTTATATGTCCAGTTACACACAAGTCCTCAGTGAACCCACACTACCACTGCCTGAGGCATTCCTCATGAGGTCCTGTGGGGAACAAGAGCCAGTTCCTCCTGAGGAACGTTTCTTTCTGTTCTAAAACTACTCTTTATTTAAGTGGCATTTAAAGTGAAGTTTGTCTCCTAGGGAAACGTGCCACAGCAACCCCCATCTCCCTTCACCCAGCAAAGGCCACACCACAGCAGAACTGGTCCTTCTGTCACTGGTAACGTGGCAGGGACGACTGAGTCACTTCTCAGCCTCACCTGGTCTAGGAGAAAAGGCCTGTTCTTTAAAACAAATAAATGATGTTTGCAGACAGAGAAAGAGAGGTGAGAAGGATATAATCTTCCATATCAATCTACACCCAAGCACTTTCTTTCCATGCAGAGATTGATGCCTTTTTCACCAGAACATCAGATTAATACTTTGACATCACCACCAGACCACCACCACCACCTGCGTTCACATGGAGACTGTCAGAGTTCTGCCACTGCATGATATAAAGGGCAAAAAAATGAACCATTTGCTGCTTCTTCACTGGTTATTCTTTGTCATCTTTTTGTTCGAACACAAACCTCAAGCCTTTCCACACACAACTAGCAAAGGGGAGGTGAAACTTCCTCTGTACTGACACTGACTTCAATAATAACTGACCCACACTTCCAGGTGTCAGCTTTGGGATCATTTACAAATCTTCAAACAAACATTAAACCTTCAAAATACTTTAACCAGCTCACAGACTGGAGTGATAAACTTATTGCACCACTTAAGGATGACAGTGCATGTCCTCCCAGGTCAAAGCAGTGTATCAGCTAATCCGATTATTCCCGTAATTCTCTTTATCTTTCATTCTTGATATTTTATAATATTAATATTTAAATGTGACTTGAATCCCAGTAGGATCTCTTCCAGGATTCAACAACATAAGGTTTTTGTTGGTAGCTCTGTGGAGGGGGAAAACACGGTGAGGACATAAAAAGAAAGACACAGTGTCAGGGAGTTGCACAATCGGGGCGTGCTTCATGCTCCCAATAAAGCAGTCCTACTTCCAACTGCCTTCCTAATTTCCCAGAATGATCCAGATCTTCATTAAAAGACTCCTGGTGCTCACACATAACCACCAGGATTTTTTCATGAACTGGGAAATAAAGATGTATAGCAGAAGTCAAGGACACATATGGAAGCACAGATGTAGAACTGGAACTCACTGTTAAGGAAAGTAATTTGTAGGCTGCAGTTAAAGTCCTGTTTTTACAGAATTCATCATTCCTGGCACTTTCAGCCCAAGACTGAGTTAGAAAAGAATAGTCCAGCTGTTGTGTTATCTATAATGAATGCAGCTTTGAATGAACTAAAAGAGCTGTGGCAGAACGGCAGCGTTAAGAATTACTGAAGATAAATATAGCAGAATATCTACTTCAGGACAATTTCCATCCATTTCCATCAGCCCTCCCCAAAGCGGAGACACAGAGGTGAGACTGCAGGCAGGACTGAACCGCAGGTGGAATACACCGCCCGAGGCACCGGCAGGGTGCCGCTCCTCTGGCAGCAGCCTGCAAGGAAATCAGATTAAGGTGATTAGGGAGCCAGCCCGGAGTTGGTTCTGTGTCTGCAGACTCTTGAGACACATCAGTGCAGAGCTGTGCTCCTGCTCCTGGGAGGAGGCTCCTGTCTTCACTGCAGTGAGAGGAAGGGAAAGACTCACCTGAGGGGAGCCTACAAGGCACATGGAGAAGGACTATTCACAAGGGCCAAGAGTGACAGGAGAAGGGGGAATGGCTTCACACTGACAGAGTAGGGTTAGATTGGATATGAGGAAGAAATTCTTCCCTGTGAGGGTGGTGAGGCCCTGGCACAGGTTGCCCAGAGAAGCTGTGGCTGCCCCATCCCTGGAAGTGTTCAAGGCCACGTTGGACAGGGCTTGGAGCAACCTGGGATAGTGGAAGGTGTCCCTGCCCATGGCAGGGGGTTGGAATGAGATGATCATTAAGGTCCCTTTCTACCCAAACCATTCTGGGATTCCATGATCTCGGGAAGAGCTGTGTTTGTCTAACACTTTAGAATCAGGGGAACTGATGCAGGCATGCATGTATAGATTGGTTTAAATCCCAGCAGTCGTCAATAAGGAACCAAAGACTGTTCCAGAGAGTTAATAACTAATTACCTAAGGACAAACCCTAATTAAAAATAATCCTCCATATTTAGTATTTACTTTCTGAAGAAGAACAGTAGTCCCAAGACACGTGGGAAGACTGAGATTCACACAATGGGACGGGAGGCACATTACTTGGGATTACTGAAGCAGTGGCACATTTAACCCAGAAGACAGCAGGACCCAAACTCCAAACATGCAGCAATAGGGAGACACACAGCAGTTCCTGTGCATGTGACGCTTGCCTGGGCCAGCAAAACACCCTCCTGCCACAATACAGCACTTCCAAAGGAGCCCCTACAAAAGACAATCCCAAACTGCAGCATTCATCTTGGCACCTCTGAAAGTCTTCCTCAGCCACCTGCGTGAATCATTTGTGCTGTAGCTGAAGTTGCTATTTCTGTCCCAATTCAGATGTGTATTTTGTGCCATTGGAAAGGCACATGGAGCGTGGCTGTGCTGGTTTGTTGGCTGCACAGTGCTCATTATCCCAGCAGCTAAATGCCTGCTGTAAGTACATTACATGAACAATTACACTTTCATGATGGTGACTGCATCACACAGCACAGCTTGTCAAAGTCACAGTTTTGATGCAGACATAAAAAAGTAGCTCACGAGAGCCTGTCAATACCAAACTTTAAAAATCAGGCTGAAACATTCCAAATGCCCAACTCTGAATTTCAGAGAGTGCACAAAAACCATGCCATGTGTTTGAAAAGAACCATTATGTACAATGCAGGGTTTGCTGAATCTGGACATTTTATGAAGTACTAGAGTTAGAGACGGAAGAAGTTCTCCTATGCTTCTCTTAAAACTATTTTTCCTTTCAGAGTTCATGCCAATTTGTTTTCTATTACAGAACATCCTCTGCTCAGTGCAGTCTTCAAGTTCAGAATGTTCGGGCTGCCCAGGGAGGTGATTGAGTCCCCATCCCTCGACACGTTCAAGGAATAAATGGATGTGGCGCTCAGTGCTCTGGTCTATTATCATTATTATTTCATAGCAGTGAGCAAAGACACTTTTCTAAAAGGTCTTCCTGTGTTTCCACCCACCACAGCCTTATTCACCTGCTCACCAAAGCATCCAAATCCCTCTACCTTCTCAGTGATGGATTTGTATTCAAATGCCAGCACAAGCATCTAAAACTTTGTGCCCTTTGCTTTTTCTGTCCTGGACAGAAAACAACATCTGCCTAAGACACCCAGATCCAGAGTTTGATGGAGCACTGCCATTTAAAAGAACTAAAGACACACAGACTTTTTCACTTCTCCTAAGGCTCTTCCCCTCTGGAGAGGGAAACTGCTACTTCACCGTCTTTGTTCCCTTTCCTCCGCTGACCATCCCTTCCCCCTCCAATATTATTTTTCTAATCCTACTTGCCCACAGCAGACAGACTTCAAGACCTGGAAGTGATACCAATAAAAAGAAGCCCTGGTCTCCACTCACATATGCAATACCTCCCATAGCAGAGCTGATGAGCCACCAGAAGAACACAGCACTCGTGTACCCCCCGTGCCAATGCTGTTACCCAGCTTAGGGATGCTCCACAGCTGTGTCAGCAAACAGGCAGATCCCGATAACTGATGGAATCATAGAAGGGATTGTGTTGGAAGAGACCTTAATGATCATCTCATTCCAACCCCCTGCCATGGGCAGGGACACCTTTCACTATCCCAGGTTGCTCCAAGCCCTGCCCAGCCTGGCCTGGAACACTTCCAGGGATGGGGCATCCACAGCTTCTCTGGGCAACCTGTGCCAGGGCCTCATTACCCTCACAGGGAAGAATTTCTTCCTCATATCCAATCTAACCCTGATCTCTGTCAGTGTGAAGCCATTCCCCCTTGTTCTGCCACTCCAGACCCTTATAAATAATCTCTCTCCATTTTTCTTGTTGGCTCCCTTCAGGTACTGGAAGGCCACAATTGTGTCTCCCCAAAGCTTCTCTTCTCCAGGCTGAACAATCCCAATTGTCTCAGCGTTTCCTCACAGCAGAGCTGCTCCATTCCTCTGATTAAGTTGGTATCTCCTATGGATTCTCTCCAACAGCTCCACATCCTTCTTGTGCTGGGTCCCCAGAGCTGGAGGCAGCTCTGCAGGTGGGGTCTCACCTGAGTGGGGCAGAATCCCCCCCTCACCTGTTGCCCATGCTGTGGGATCAGCCCAGGGCACAGGGGTGTTCTAGGATAGGTCACATCCAGCCTCTCCCCCACCAGCACCCCCAAGTCCTTCTCCAAGGGCTGCTCTCCATCTGTTCATCCCCAGCCTGTGTCGATACCCCAGCCTGGATTGCTATTGACCATGATGCAGGAGGCAGAATAAAGAAAAGGGGTTATTTTTTAATACAACAAACATAAAGCGCCTACATATTTTATAACAACTATGTCCACATTAATATAGTCCTACTAGACGTACCTTTCTGTACACTCTGGAATAAAGACTGAGATTTTATTATTATTTTAGTGCCAAGAGTGGGATGTGCAGCATGTTAAACTTAGGAGAACTCTATTAACACACTTCAATTAATAAAAAAACACCTTGTTATAGTTAAAATATTAATAGCATAAACCGTTATTAAAATAACACTGCAGACTTAGGAGAGTTGTTTGCACAAGAGAATCAGTAGTAAAACAACATTCAATTTTTTTTGAGCCACAGATTTCCCCTGAAGCAGAGTAGGGTGAAAGCAAAGAGAAACAAAAGCAAAACTAAGCAACAATTCAGCTTCCAATCTCCAGCAATATTCTATGTCCCAAGAGGGTGTTGTTTCTGTATTTTTTTCTGACAGGGCAAAGCCTTCTGGGGTAAGAGAAAAATTAATTCTGTAGTTCCCAGGAAAAAAACCAAAAAGCAACACAACTCTTATGATGAAGGAAATGGTACAATTTAATCTACTCTTCATACTGTGAAATTATGACTGTTTTATTTTTCTCAGGAATGGGTTAGTACAGAGTACTTCAAAGCCATCAACAAATCTGAAAAATGCATCAGTCAAAACAGTCCAGCAAGTAAAAAAAAAAAAAAAAAGGCTTTAAGAAGTCAAAAACAGAAGAAGAATTTAAAAAATACATAGGGAAATTATAGCAAGGTCTAAACCTTAAATTTACGATTTTCAGAAAGCTTTTGCCTTGACTTTCAAGCCAATGCCTATGCCAAATTTCCTTATCAACGTTTTATGTTAAAACATCATTAGTTAAGCCTCCCAAACCACAAAGCATGGACATGCAGACCATAGGAATCTAGAGTGGGTTCCCTCATTTATCCCACACTATCAGTCTATTAGTTGGACAAAAGCTTCTCTTTGTTCCAACTAATTCCTGCCAATGCAGAAGGGACTTCAAACCTTTGTCATTCACAGGGCTGTTTGGTCTGTGATTATTTAAAAACCATAGAGTGAAGGTGCTCAATGGCCTTATGCCTCTGCTGCAGATTGCTCTTATCAGGGAATACTCCCATTAAACACAGGGCAATTCCTTCGTGGCTCAGGTGAACCACTGACACTGTTTGAGGCCTCCGAGTTATTATTTTCATGCCTCTAAAAAAGGACCCTCACCAAGATGACTCCTCTGTAAGAAACCTTTCCTGCTAAAACAATCATACCCAGGGAAGTTGTGGCTGCCCCATCCCTGGAAGTGTTCAAGGATGGGTTGTATGGGGTTTGGAGCAACCTGGGCTAGTGGAAGGTGTCCCAGCCCGTGGTAGGGGGTAGAACTGGATGATCTTTAAGGTCCCTTCCAACCCAAACCATTCCACGAGTCTGTGACTTATTTTCCGTAAAAATTCTGACTTCTCAAGTAAGTTGCCAACAATAAAAATCGACCAGATTTCTAAAGCACCTGTGTGTGCCTCTCTATAATTTTTACTATGAAAACACATATTTAAAAATAATCATAACTAACCCTCCCCACATGGATGCTTAGAAGCCCTTGGTTAAGCTACCTCAGGCCAGAGGCGTTTTAATCACAATCTTTAAAACATTTAGAAGTGTTTGAAAGATAATACAGGAATCTGATTCTGTTTTGCAGGTTACGTACTGCATGATTTCAACGAGTTACCCCTCGACTGACAGCAACAGCAAAATTACGACTTTTTAAAGCTAGAATTGCAGATTTCAGCAGGCAGAGCTGAGTGCTCGAAGCTGCTCAGCCTGTTGCACAGAGAAGCCTGAAAAAGCACCGTGTGTCTTGCGCTGAGTGTGACACAGTGAAATTATCCGTGATATGGGCTCAGCCACAGCAGCCGATGCCCTGAGAAGTGCCATGGGCTCACAGGGATGAGGGGAGGGCACGGCAGCGATGCTGCGGGCAGGGAACAACGTCCAGGCTGGGAGCCCTCGGGACAGAGGGGAAACAAACTTTAGGTTTTTTACTCCTCGGTGACAGGAGGGGCTTTCTCCGAACTGCCCCCGCTCGGAGCCTCAGTGAGCTTAATCTAAACCCGCAGAGGTGTCGGACACTCGTGTAGGGGACACGCTAAGCCCCGCAGGCAGCTCCTGAGCCGGCCCGTGGAACCCACCGATGTTTTTATAACCCAAATCAGCGGGAGCGCGCTCGGGGCAGGAGCCGGGAGCGCGCCCCGTCCTCCCCTCAGCGCGGGGAGCGAGACCCCCGCGCGCGGGCACCGCCCCGCGCCGGTGCAGACCCCCAGGCGGGACACACC
>VXAY01005274.1:2288131-2369619 GCA_013399855.1 Oxyruncus cristatus | reverse complement strand
AAGGGGGCCGCGCCAGCCAATCGTCGCACGCCGCCCCGTCACGTGACAGCAGAGGGGCGCGCGGAGGGTATTTAAGGCGGGGTGGCGGGTCCTCGCGGGCAGAGCGCGCCGCGGCGAAGACGGTGCGGTCACTGTCCTGGCGCTCGTGCCAGGCTTCTGCCCCGACACCCTGTTTTCCTGATCCTGCCCTCCCTCTTGGGGCCCTGGTCACGTACTTACCCCCTTCATCCATCCACCCATCTTATATCTGCAGCTCAGTACTTTTCCTACTGCCTCCAGCTACCCACACAACCACTTTTCACAATGACAGGTGGCTGGCCCGGACTGCTTAAGACACAACTGGAGAAATCACTACTAATAAAAATAATAAAAAACAGACCCAGTCGTTCTTACCTTGCCATTTGTAGGGAATATTTCTTCTATCGTTTAAATAACTTCACATTTCACCGCATTGCATTTTTTTTTTTCCCCCAGAGACTCCATAGCATTTAATTCTGGAAACAAGGGACCAGCCACCCACCTCTGACAACTGACTCAGCCCTTCACAGGAGTAAAGTGCTTCCATGATTTACAGTACAGGAAAAGTAAACTTTAAGAAACTCTCCAGAACATTATCTTGTGCAGGACAGAGATGTAGATACCTGCATTTCTTAAACAATATGAACAAAAGCGGTTACAATCATTTGTAAGCTGACCTGAACTGTCGCTCTACGTGCTGACAGTGCTTATGACTTAGAAGTCTTCAAGACTCTGAAGCCAGTTTCCTTAATCGTACTTACCTTTTACCTTACCCCCAAATACGTGTCTCACTGCAGACACGGGTTTCCTATTACAAGCAACACAAGCTTCCTTGAACATTTTGTGTTCTCAAGTTGTCGCAAAGCCATGAGGGAACTGTTAAAGGCTCTGGTACCTGCATTGTTTGTTAAAACACCCTGAATCTGCTCTAATTTCCTGCAGTCATGCAAAAAGAAAAGGAATTATCCAAAGCACTGTTAATTCCTGGCACACATGGACACCACTCACAACCACGATGCAGACAGTAGGTCACACAACATTCAGCAGAACAGAGACAAACCAGTGTTTTTTCAGCTTCTTCAGTCATGCCACTACCTGACATTTGCTTCAGAGGAAATATTAATCACTCTGAAAAAGGGGAATTTCTTTCTGGGTAGTATCTAAGTGAAAATTGCTCTATGGCTTCTTTGTCCAGGCTTGGAATAGATCTTTCCATTAAATTCACCAACAGTGAGACACACCATGGGAATTCTGTTTTAGTTCTCTCTTCTACAGCGAGTGACAGCTTAGGACCTAAAATAGAAAGGCTGTTAAAGAAAGTGGTAATACAATACACTAACAGCACTGTTTGTCACGGGGTGTTTTCTTTTTGGATATCTCACTTTAAGGTAAGTACAACAAGGAGATCAATGTATTTTTAAATCTGTTGCACATTCAGATTTGTCAGTGATGTCTTGAAGTATTTCTCCCGCCCTCCTCATACAACGTCATCACATCTTATTCTTCACACACTTAAAAATCCAAACAGCAATTTAATGTTTTCTAAGATCATTTGGTTTCAATTTTCTTAGGAGCTATTTGCTACAGACTGTAGAACATGATGGTGTGCACCATCTCACACGGTAAAACACAGCTCTCGGTAGAAGGTAACGCAGCAAAAAAATCCACTGTTCCAGTCCCGACAGTTGCTATGTTTATTCGTAATAAAGGGCACATTCTTCCTTCTTTTGCGATTCACACTGTCCAGTTTTTGATCACTGCAAGTTACATGTCAGGATCTTGGAATTTCCTGCATAGTAATGAGCCCTATCCCACTGAACAAGTTAATGGTGCTATCCAAGAGGAAAAAGGAAAAGAAAAAGAACCACTCCATTATGTCCTTGAGCATAACAATGAAACACAGCAGGGAGTAATTGCAATTTATCTGGACATGATGGAAGCAGGTAAGGAAGCATTCAGGAAAGCTCCTGTGCATGCAACAGCTTTTATATCCTTTGAAGTTACTCCTTGGCAAATTACTTACTATATCCATTCCCATCCTATCATCTAAGTTTCCTCAGCTCAACTCCAACTACTGATTTAACCCACAGAAAGGCACACTGTAACAGGTAAACATGGCACAAGAACATTTTGTATAAAGCAGAGGATTAGTTTTATTTCCAGGCGTGAGAAGTTTAAGACCGAATTTCTCAGGAATGTCACTCATTTGAAAAAAAGAAAATGCCATCAGCTTGTGGCACCACTGTTTCTCTTCTCCTCATACAGTTTATTGCACACATTTTTGTCAAGTGCAAGCAGAACAGGGGTGAACAGCACAATGACAGACAATCTAAGACCTGCAAGATATATAAAGTGTTCCTAAAGAGTGAGGAAAATGAACAGGAAATGATTCAATGACCCGTAAAAACTTCAGAAATTTTCACCACGTCTGGAGTTAACAGTCAAAAATCGACAGCACCAAGGAGGAGTTTAAATTGCAGTAGGCACACTGTTAAATGGTAAGGCAGGAAAAATACACGGCTTTGAACAAGCCCCTGGAAGCACAATAGAAAGGTTAAGGCATTACTGCAGGCTTGATATCCAACCAGATACGTAAAGGGCATCTTTGGGTCAGTGGAGTTTTTCATCTGGAGGAAATCTCTTCTTTACCTGCAAAGCAAGAGGCAACTTCATTATTCCTTTCCATGGAGACAATTTACTAACTGAAGAGCTGGTTGTTAACCACACCTATTTCCATTCCACAAACGCACTGAGAAATGGTCAAGAACTGCAGGTAATTCATCTACGTGGATGTTTTCTTGGCAGTTTCATTTCTGGAGTTACTGAAAGTAGTTTTAGTTACCTTATAAGCTGGTAGAACAACTATTTCCCCAGAATGTTTTCACTGCTGTAATAGCATTCAGTGATCTGGATGACAGCCCTTCTTGCGGCCACACAGAGACAGTTCCTGCCTGGTCTGAGAACACAGACTATGAATTGACCAAGTTAAGGAGTAGAGGCAGCATTGGACCACATTGTTTGGAAGAGTCCACAGCCCGTATTTACCATGGATATAGAGCTTTGTGTGCTCTTACATGCTGCCATCCAAGACATTAACTTCGGGATATATGAAATGACTGCTTTATAATCATCCCAACACAGACCAAACCTCTGTAATTTGGCATGGATCAATCAGGTCAGCATATGTAAAGCTCCCCACTGGAATGTGAGGAGCTCACTAGAGCATTTTCAGTTTGCTCAGTTGGTAAAATAAAATGGGTTTGCTTAGACCATCCCTGCTTTTAAATAAGATCCCTCCACTTAGGGAGTTAGCACTTCATTCTCTTTGCATTATCCATACTAATCCATCCAAACCTCAAGTGAAAGAAACAGAAGGCAGAAAAAAGTATAGTACGTCTACTTTTAATGCTGGAAAAGCACATCTTAAAAGCCAAATTTAATTGGTTGCAGTATTTATGGGAATCTGTGCCGTGTTAGAGGGATATATTCCAACTCTTATCAGATGGAATCTAATTCACAGCTCCTGTCTAGTCAAATTCCAAAGGAGGCTCAAAGTACAGAGCACACAAGAGCAAGGAAAAGACACAGAGCACCTCCCTCAACACGATGGGAGGAATTCAAACAAGACCACGAGGAGTGGTGTGTCCTGTGACAGCACTTTTCAAGCAAAAAAGAACAGGTATTTGAGATTATTACATGCTTTTACTTTTTTAAACCATTCTTTTTCACAGAAGCAAGAACCTTATACCAAAATTAAGCCAATGAAATCAGATGCAGCAAAGGTTAAAACAAACTACGTCACGTAACACAGCAGCATGTGCTATGCAGGTCTCATATTCCATTAATAAGTTTTAAAATGTCAGCTCCTCACAAACTCTTTGGCCATGTTTGATCATACTAATTCCCCCTCTTCCTTGGAACTAATTTAACTTCAGTTCTCTGGAAAATCCTGGAGGGGGAAAGGTCTGATTCTTTCAGCAGGCACTTAAGAGTTGTATCTCCCCTCCAGGCTGTCCTTGCTGGTTTCAACACACCATGAAGCCAAATTTTTATTTCCAAGGCATCCACTTGTCCAGATAACCACATTTCAAGATCCCAGGCAAACTGAATCATCCTATGGGATTCAGGGATCTGTATGCCCATTACCAAAATACACTGGTCTCTGTTTTAGCTCACTAATTATATGTTAACACCCGAACAGTGAAATTGCTCCTAGGAAATTCTGCTTGACTGACTTAGCTAATTACAGGCCTCGACTTGAAGCAGGGCCAACTCTACCTTTAGATTCTGCTTGGTGCTTAAAAGAAGCTACAGACACATTCCCATGCCCCCAGTCTGACAACAACACGGTTCTCATGAAGCTTTCTTTGAAACACAGGAGCTTTGCTTCAGTATAAATGTCCAGGGCACTTTACAGACAGCATTTAACTGAGCTATAACATCAGCTCTCACTGTCGGCTGTACTGGATTTCTGAGAACAGAAGCAGTACCAGCCAGGGAGTTAAACTTGAAAGGACAAAAACCCCCAACAACCCAGGTAAAAAACTCAGCGTGTCTGATAATTCAGTTACCAGCATACAAACTATAATCATGTGTGCTTGTTTCCACATTTCCTTCATTTGAACCTTCAACTCCAAATGCTGCCATTCTGCAGAAACCCAACAGCATCAAGGCACCTTCAGAAAAACACTTTATTTTTGTTGGCCCCGTCAGAAAGCCCAGGAACTGCAACAACCACATTCCAGCAGCACAGCCCAGAGATCAACCACTAGGCTCACCTGGGATTAAAGTTGCACACAGGCTGTCATTAAAACATAATAAACCATCCAGCTGTGAGCTCAGGGTTAGAAACTATATAGTGACAGGAGATAAAGAACACTCTAATCACTGTTCTCACTCCAACTTCCCAGATGAATGAGGGCAACTGTAGGTTGCCTTGGAAATCAGGACAGGTCTTAGATGAAATGGTAGTAGGTTTGAGGAGAGGTTTAACAATTGTTCAAGATTTGGAAATCCACTTATACTAGCTATTTAAAAACACCCCAGCCCATTTTTTTGTTTTGTTTTTAGATTAAATGTTTTGTTCTCCTTACAACCCCCTGAACACAGCACTATATGACAGGATAGGAAGAAACATAACTGTCAAGAATCCAGTCCAAGCTTTTCACGAATCCAGTCAAGATTAACATCCAAAACATGTTTTGCTGCAGCCTATAGAGACAGATTTCTCCTGCAAAAGAGCTACAGCAGTTCTGATCACACTGCTTAGACCACCATGATTGAAAGCTTCTCCTGAAGCTTTAACATACCAAATATATTAACAAATCATACTCACCTAGTCAGTAAATTGCAGAGGAGGACAGACATCCTTAAGGCCAGTGATATTTAAGATACCAGATTGTTTCATTGCTTAACTGCGGCCCAAAGAGAGGGTTGAGTTGAGCCAGAATCGCAATCAGCCAACTGCAAGACAACCCCCCAACCCAACAGAGAGAACATCAGCCAAATTACAAACCTTATGATAATGGAAAGGCTTGACCAAAGCACAAGGACTGGCAGAGAAGACCACTTTCAAGAAGATGTAGGAACAGATAAAAATTCTACTCAAGTTCATACACAAGGACCAGAAACAGGCAATGAAGTTATGGCACCAAATCATTCTGCAACTGAAGTAATTGTCCTGTTCAATTTAAAGCAACACAAAACCACCTGACAGCATTTTCCTCGTAATTTGCCTTTGACAGGAAAGTGTTTTTAGATACACGAAACTCAGGTATTTGTGGGCTCAGAAGATAGAAACATAAAAGAACAGACCTTTCCTCAGTGCCTTTGAAGAGTCCTTTAAACAAAAACCTCTGAGAAACATCCTCTCTCTCATTTGCTTTTCCCTGCATGACAACCTGCCCTTGCAGAAAATGGTATATTTTCAGAGACTGAAAAAACCTGAACTTAAACCCAGCCCAGAGGTCAAGGAACAGGGACCTGAAGCAAAAAGGTACAATGCTATAGGAACACACACAAGAGAAAAGACAAAAAAATATCCCACAAGAACAAACCCAATTTGACAACAAACCCCAGACCCTGAGCAGAGCAGCCTGGTCATCAGAGCAGAGCACAAACTAACACTGCAGAAGCCACAGCCAGAACTGAGAACAAGAAGAATGTAGTTTGTGGAAAATATCCAGGAAAGCTAAACAGAAATAAATATTCTACTGTTAAAAGATATATTTGCTTTGTAAATGTTACAAGAGTCAGAGAAAGCAATGGATGCTTCCATGGATTTAAATCTATGTTAAATACTAACTATATAAACACATTTAGCGAACACACTGGCTCATCTGTCTGCTATTTCTAGAATGCTTTGTAAGGAGGAGAAAAAGCAGAGCAGCTTTGTAATGGGAGCTGCCACAAATGTATCAGAGTGCTTAGGCAGTCATGGAAAATTCCACACAAACCTTGATGCTCCGACCAGCAAACCAAGTGCAGGTCGGCTGCAAAATGCCTGGAACAGCCACGGGCAAAAGATGTGGGTCAGGTTTAAAGAAAACACATCAATCCTCTTACACTTTACAAATATTTATTTGCAATGCCCCTTTCAGTGTTGCAGAGAGTAGAACTCCAGTTAAAACAAGAGGCTGATCCTGCAGCAGCCCATCAGTCACACGAGCCTTGGAATACGCAGCAGGTTCTTCTAAGGAATTAAAACATCACCAAGACACCTTCGAGAGCAGCCAACAACCTCTAGGTTGACACGTTTTTACTTTGCTGTCCAAAGCAGTTACAATGTGTTTTGAGACCATGTTAGTCATTGTGTTAAATCTACTTAGGGGAAAAGCAAATTAGCTCTTAAAATTATCACGGACTTTATTTTGTGAGGGTTAATTTTCAGATACAACAGAGAGATCGAAAGGTGGCAGAGCACTGTGCCATCTGCCTTCAGCATCCTGGAGTAACACAAGTGGGAGGAGGGTAGGAACACTAAAAGCCTGTTAAGGCACATTATTCTTTCTCACTGTACAGCAGGAAGGAACTCCACGCACAAATCTATCACCTCTCGCTGCTCCCCAAGTTCAGGCCCAGCATGGCTGTGAATTAAATGAGCTGGGAACACATTCAGAATATCACCCTATGTAACCAGGCTTTAGGAAAAGCACTGTGCAGTTTTCAAAAGGCATTTGTTGGGGCCATGCTGGATACCGGAGCTCTGAGCCATGGTGGCGTTAGGGCAATAGTACATTCCTTCTCCTGCTCTGTGAGGGCCTGGTAATTTAAAACAGTAGTTAGTCTATGACTCCCTTGCATTCAAGGTAAGTCATGGAAAAGCTTTTCCCATATTTTGCTTAAGCTATGCTGCTTTATACAATAGTCCATCATGATAACACAAAACAAACCGCAGCATTCAGAGTAAAACAAACCTCTGTATCCAACGGGCAATGTTCCGTAGTTGCTAAAAGCAGGTATGGCATTCGAGCCACCCACAGGCCCTTAAATTCTACCAGATCCCACTTAGAACAGTTACTGTTAATTACCCAGCTCAGACAAGGAAATTAAAGTCCCTTCTGTTGTACCAGAAAGATTTTTTAAAAGGTCTTTCCACCACAACTGCCATCTGTCTGTGCTCGTGTTGCAAATTAAGGTCCTGCTATCTCTGTTTAAATGTCAATTTGGGCATCCGTATCTTAATCCTCTTAGCATCAGTAGCAAATAATACCATTTTCCAAGCACCCTGCCCTCTGTTAGGACATCATGGTACTGTTCAGGAACTGCTTTGTAAACAGCAAAATAGATTTAGACTTTGACAGTACCTCCCAATATGGTGTAACCTATAATTTCTGCAGCAGTAAGACTTTGCCTTGTATTTTATGAGGTTCCTGAGGGCTGTATATTCTCCTTCAAAAGGCTGCTGGGTACAGGATCTGTACACAAATTAGGCACTTAGCCATGCAAATGTCTTCCACAGAACAACCAAATGAACACCAGGTAATCAATATGGTTACTCAAAATTACTACTGTTAAATCTAAACACAGAATAAACAGCTTTGAGTTGAAATGTGACTGACTTGAAACTTTGTTAGGACATATTCGGTTTGATGAAAATCAATATGACAATCAAGTGGTGTTTAACGAAGAAAGGAAATTGTTTTTTTCTTATTTGCAACTGGAAAGGTAACTCAAAGAGCATGAAAGTAGATCCAGCAGAGTTCTAAACTCTACAAAGAAGCAGATAATAGCACTAGCCACCTGCTAAGGACACACAAATACAGAAGACCATACCTGGGACAACAAGAATTATCTAACAAAGAATCCTCAGAAACCATTCTTTGGGCTTCCTTCAAGACTGGTATGAAAAATCAGTGTCTTTCTTTAGTCACCAAAAATTAAGCTCTGAAATGTTTTCAGTGCCTCCCCCCTGAAAAGGCAGAGGACACAGGAACAAGAAACTTCCATATGTTTGAGGAAAGAAAGGTTGGACCAGATGATCTTTCAAGGTCCTTTCCAACAAGGGCTGTTCTACAGCTTTATATGAAATAAACAAAAAAAATAAAATAAAATAAAACAAAATAAAATAAAGACTGCATGATGAGGCAAGTTCTATCTTGGAACATGAGAAGAAAAATCTGTTTTTTGTTGAATTCTGGCAAGCAGACACTACAAATGTCATTTATGTGGTTGGGTACAACTACTGAAGTCTTAAAACACCCTAATCTTTTGCTGTTTCTCTTTTTCCAATATATAACTGGAGAAAGCCAAAGGGAATTTAGAAAACAAGGTGGAGCCTGCAAAATTACCAACGAACCCCCTCACTGGACATGCAAGAACAGATTATAAAACATGATAATGATTTGTAACTGGTTTGTTTAGGTACAAAATCCACTAAAGGTACGAGTGAATGCTGAGTTCACAGCATTCAGTCAAAAGTTAAGAAATTCCACAACAAATACATTCCACATCATAATCCAGAGGATGCTGCAGATGCCACGTAGCCTCTGCTTCAAGGAAACTTCCTTCTTCATACAATACAGACAACAAACCCTAAGCTTCAAGGATTTTAGAAGAGTGGGACATTATTTCTGTAGGAAAAAAACTCAAACAAGACCGTAACAAAGCTCAACACTTCCCTAAGAAAAAACACCACCCAACTTACTGTAACCTTAAATGCAGAAGCCCAGTAAAAATGACCAAAAAGCTGCCCTTTCTTAGCCAAGCCTTTCGGACCCACTGTGAGGCTGGGCTGCTACATAATTTATGGGCAGGCAAGGAGACCTTCATAGCACTGAGACTCCCAGACTGCAATCCCAAATTCAAGCTGCTTGCACTGCAAAGCTCTTCTTAAGTTTCTATGTCCACTCAGCAAAACTTTAGTTTAAAAACTGTCAGGGATATAAAACACAGAACAAAGTCTGCTGGACTTTTATAGTTAACCAATAGAACAATTTCTTAAGACTTCACCTGTCGAATACTCTGAATAAAGTTTAAAAATAACTCACCTGTAGTAAACCTGAATATCACATTATTAGACTAAACCAAACCTGTATAAGCTTGAACACAACCCAGAACCAAACAGGCCTCTCCTGGAACATGTCAACACTGATAATATCGCATTTGGCTGCCAGTTCAGAATAAGTCTTGAGATTACAGATGCATTTCTCTAAGTATTCATATTAAGCTGCTTTGAATAGCATAAAAAATGCCTCAGTAGTTCAGGAAAGTACAAATACTACTCGGGTTCAAACGGGAGTCTAAATAATGATTTTTATTACAAGTTAACCCTTAAGATTGAACCAGACTTTTACCAATCTACTCTTCATAACTAATTCTTCCAAAGTTATTTCTGCATAGCACTTTCTTTTACAAACTAAGTCTCTAAAGTCTTAAAAAATAAAAAAAAAAAGAGAGAGAGAGTGAAAACAAGCACACTTTCTCTTGCAGACTCTGGCTGCAGCTGGCTTACCTCCTGATAAATAACATGATATGAGGAGCTCTCAGCAAGTCACTTTGTTATTGCTCCTACAGAAAAGAGGCACCCTTCAAATATACTGTGCATTTAAACAGAAATGGTCTTAATATATCAAAGTATCACTAAAAAAAACCCCACGCAGAAGTTGTTCCACCCACCGCTCTACCAGATTTCCAGAATAAATTCAGCCAAACTAAGGGCAAAACTCTTCAGTAGGTTTGAATTAGTAACACCTCAGAAATCAGTGTAAGGTATAAAGATGGAAAAAGGCAAAAAAACCAGACTGTGAATCAGAAAAATCCTAGAACTGAGCAACTGCCATTATACTTGTGAGCAAATGAGGCAGTGAACTGGAGAGGAGGAATATCAAGTCCTCACAGAGTACAGTTCACAGTTATGTGTCAGAGGACAACAAAAGGAATTCAGGTTCATTTTAATTCAGTGTTTTCCAATGGGAAAATGTTTTCTTTGGCACTTTGGAGGTCTTCAGAACTAGAAATTCTAAGAGCTATCAAAGAACACCATGTGTCTAAATCTCTGCGACACATTCAAAAAAGCTTCTTCCTGAATGTTCTGTAAAAAAGGAACCTTTGACTCCATCAGAACTGGGCCTTGGTCAGGAGGCAAGACATTATTTATACTTACAACAGGTAGCAGCAAACAGCACATGTCACCAGCATTGTGTTGATAACACTGCAAAGAAGGAGAGAAACAGCTGATCAAGTGTCATGTTGTGACTGACCACAAGATACATCAGGAAAAATAACCCCAGCAAACAAGAACAAGTTTAACTTTGATCATATGAAGGATGACTCAGCATGAGTGTTCTGACTTCTTCCAGCTGAGTAAACTACAGAGGCACAGCACAGACTCTGCAAAAAGCCTGACACAGCTCTGGAAACAGAAATTTACAGCTGTAATTAACAAAAATCACTGTGAAGAGGAGCAAAATCTGATGCAGTGTCCCTGCTCCATTTCACAGCCAAGGCTGCCAGCACAGTAAATCCCTGACACTGGATGTTACTGTACACAATAAACACTTTCTTCATTTGCAGAATTCTATTTACAGAAAATTTCAGTGTCAAATTATAACTTCTAATTTCATAGAATAAATGAGGGGTTTACAAATTGAATGCAAAATAAAATGCCAAAGCCACGTGAAATGATCTGTAGTGTAAGATCTCCCTTTCTTGCTGAAAGAGAACTGTGTCAGAAAGCACAGTGAAGCTGAAAAGAAGGAAGAACCAAGCTCTTGAAATTGAAAATGGTAAAACTGCAGCTACACACACAGATAGTCTTGAAATGGGAGGAAAGGAAATGAGGTTTTCTAACAGTGATCTCTGCAGCTCATGGAATTCAGTGGCAAAGTGAAGGTGTTTTTTTTTTTCTTTTTAATTCATAAAAAAAGAATTTCCCCATGTATTTCCTCCCCCAACCAAGTAACAAAATCTTATGGGAGGGTAGTATCTTCCAATCCCTTTGTGACACAATAACTTCAGTATTTTTCATCAGTACACATCCACTTTGTCAACTTTCAAATGAATGCTACAAAGCCAACACAGCCTGGAACCTTTCCAAGGAGTCCCAGAGCCTCTGTTTGGGAGTTTTAAGCTAGGCAATGGGAATTCTTAGGTCAGGTAAAGTTTGCACTAACTTCTTTTGTTAGGAAAAGAGCAATCCTATTCAGAAACAGGCTTTGCATAATTTTTTTAAGAAGATGGGAAGTGAACAGACTACAAGGTATTGCTGTAGAAACAGAACACAGCAGTGCTCTATTCACACTTGTTAAACAATCACACATGATACAACACGTGTTCGCGACACACATATTTCACAGACTTTCATGCCTGGAAGACGTATTTCCAAGGTATTTCTGAGGACAGAAAAGTTTCCAGGCATAAAAGGCTTAAAAGTGAGGCAGTAAATATCAGAGCCTGGGGAATATTCCTCTAGGTTTAGATAAACAACTGAGAGAAAAGACAGTTGGTACCTGTGGAGTAGAGGGGGTGTCAGAGAGAGGAAGAGAGGTTAAGAAGTCATTATCCCCTAGAGAAAAGAGAAAGACAAAAACTTGTCTGCTTTTAAATCTGAGCAGCCACAGCCACTGCAGGAAAATCCTCGGCTTAGATGCCCCACTGTTGTCCTCAGCTGCAAGGGCACCAGCACACATTTAACACAGAACCGAGATCTCCTACAGCAACTTTTCCAGTGTGAAACCAGAGGATGGTCGAGTAAGTTAGGAAAGGTCAAGTAAGGAAGGAAAGAGGAAGTTATTGCTCAAACACCACCTGACTAACAACGGACCTCCTTGACACAGGGCGCTGTGTCTGCAGAGGTTTCACAGAAGGGTTTGGGTTGGAAGGGATCTTTAAGATTATCTCGCTCCAACCCCCCCGCCATAGGCAGGAACACCCTCCACGAGAGCAGGGTGCTCCAACCTGGCCTTGGACACTTCCAGGGATGGAGCACCCACAGCTTCTCTGGGCAACCTGTGCCAGGGCCTCAGGGGAAAACCCAAACCCGCGCGGGGTTGCGGGGGCACCGCTCGGCTCCGGTCCCTCCGGCCACGGCCCCGGCCCCGGGCCCGCCCGCGCTGCGCCAACACTGCGGGAGAGCCCGCGGGGCTGCGGGGAAACCTCCGCCGGGGCCTCCCCCCACACCCGACGGGTCGGACGGGCCCGCGCCCCGGCCACTCACCCGCGGTTCGGGCCCTTGGGGACGAGCCAGGGCAGGACGCCGCCGACCACCNGGGGCGGGGAGCCGCAACCTCCCGCAACCTCCCGCGGCTCGGCCCCACTCACTTTCTGTATCCGCTTCAGCGCCATGGGAGCGTGGGGCGGGAGCGCGCGGGGCGGGAGCGCGCAGGGGCCGCCGCCACAGGGAGGGCGGGACTGATCGGCCCGTTCTGTGCTTCAAAAACGTCGGGCTCCTTAAAGGAGAGTTTCAGAGGGACCCCGAAGGCTCTGGCGGCTTTGCAGTCCCCGAAACAGCGAGGAGCTACCGGTTCCGACCCACCGCTCTACTCATCGCACCATACAGTTCCCCTGTTTATTGCCCACCCGATGCTGCGACATCTCCATTCGTTGTTCATAATCGGAGCCCAGGAAAAGCAGATGGGGGGGGGACGGGACACACAGCTCCAAGGGCTGGTTCCGAGCTCCTCGGGAAACTGGGGACACGGGACAAGGTTCCACAGGGTAGATCTGCACCAGGAAAGGTCCCGGTGGCAAATGAACCCCATGGGCTTCCTCAAGCACCGACTCGAGGCAAAGGTATCTCATATTAAGCAGCACAAAGTGGAGGGACAAACATGAGCCTGCATGAGAAGCCCATTCACAGCCCACCAAGCAAAGCTTTGCCTTCAGGCTTATGAATGGCTTCTCAAGTGCAAAAGCAACTTTTCTCGATTCACAGCATCCCATTTTTCAGATCCTGGTGTTGTGCAGGCAGATGAATTTCTTTCTCTCCATCTCAGCAGTGAGATGAGGCACTCACTGAGGCAGTAAGTTCTAAGTTCGGGTTGTTTTCAACACACTGCAGCCACCCTCAATATGTAGGTATAGAGTGCTAAGAAGAACTTCCTCTTACTGAAAAGTTCATCCAAAATAACACCAGCACTGAGACTGCTTCACCCCTACCCTTCTCAAACCAGTCAGCTCTACCTCACAAGCACTGGTGATAAACCCCCCTGTCAAGCTCTACCAATTACGTAAGGCATGAAGAGATCACACAGCAAATACAGTGCCCGTGTGTGGCCACAACATGCCCAATAAACCTCTAACATGTCATGTTTTACTGTCAAGTCCATAAGACAGTTGAAAAATAACTTAAGAGGATTAGACATGCATGGCCAGCAATAGCTTACTTCAAATGTCCAATAAAACATTAAACATATACAGTGCACAGAATTAAAATGTTATTTTAAAAACATGAACCCATCTAAGGAACTGTTAAAGATCTATGGACGAGAAAGAACTATGATGGCAGTTAGATTTGTGTTTTCAGGATTGCACTGCTTTTTCTGTGCTTGGTTGAAACATTCCTCTGTGGAAAAAGAAGACATAAAAAGCTTTTTAAATTTAGTGGGAGTATTTCTTACGTAGTCAAAATAAGAAGAGATATTTAAAGGCTGAGCAGGACACACCCAACCAAGACTTTCTAAATGAGAAGACACGCAATAGGTTGAGTTTCAGCAGTTCTTTAATGGTGTCAAACAAGAACCATCTATTCTTGCATCTTTTCGATCGTTTCTTCTTTGTACTTGCCCTTCTCCTTCCCAACCTGGCGGGACTTCGCTTTACGCTCCAAGATCTTCTTGCGATCCTTGTCCAGCTTTAGCCTGGTGATCACCACCTGGAGAGAGGACAAGGAATTCAGTGTCCCTGCAGAGTTAAGGACAGCAACACGATGGACCCCTGGTACTGCAGCTCGGCCCTGGCACACAAGTGTTATTCCCATGGATCATCTCATCTGGTTTGAGTAAAACCGAGGTACTGAACTGACTATATTCCACAATTTTCCCAGGCACACCCAGGAATCGGAGGACATGGAAAGTTCTTTCAATGCACAGTCAAAACACTGCACAAAGTGAAAAGCAGCCAAATTGAAGTACATATACTTTCCATTATTCTGCTCGAACATGATGGATACCACATCCACCTGAAACACAGGAGAGCTGATCGCACCACAAAGGCAACAGTCAAAGCGCCACAGTGACTAAAATGACACTTTGAAGAAGGCCTGCTATGGCACAGCTGTGATTATCAAATATGATTGACATATAAAGGGTAATTGTGCAGACCCTTCACTGCCACTGCCAATTGCCTTGATGCGATTGCAAACAAAGCACCAGCAAACTGAGGCTCTGATTTCCAGCCCAAAAACAGCCTTCAGTGTTTTTCTCGGATCACAGAATCAAGAAATAAATGCGTTAGTATAACTGAAAACAGTACTTAAAAAATACACCTGACAATCAAATCCTAGAAATCCCATAAGGGCTGCAGCAGGACTTCACACTCCTCCTCAATTCCTTGTGTATTTAGGTCTCTCTTATTTAGCTACCCAGCAGAGGTACAAACTGTTCATACAGCCCACTGCACGTCTGTAACAAAACATTCCTCTACTCCTTTTGCATTAATAATCGGTGCAAAGCTTTATCCAGGTCTGGTTCCCAATTAATAAAACCAGCTTCCCAGAAACAAAGAACCACCAGAAAATTCAATTTCTTTCACTGCTATTCACCACACAAGTATGTGCACAGGCTCCACCACAATGTCACCTTGTCCATCAGATGTTGTTGCTGCACACAAGTCGTGATGTTGTTCTGGAATAATTCTGCTCTCCCTCTGCTGAACACACCAACCATTTACAGCACAAAACCTGTTACAACTGGATTTTTTCCACCTACACTTCCGTATGTGTGCCCACATGACAAGGCTGAAGCAGACTAAATTCCTCTGCTTCAAACCAGGTTTTGGTGAGTGGTTCTGTTTAGTTTGAAATTTTTCCTGTTTTGATCCAAACAGGTTTTGCCTGGTTTTCACTGACTCTCAACACTTCAGGCTAAAACCAGGTTCAGAAGAATTTAGTTCACAATAGCCCACAACAACAAATCCTGATTCTGAGTATCTATTTAAACTTTTCTAACACTCCTCAATCAGTGCAAATGCCACAGAGCAAAGATGAAGGACTGTTCTAAATGATCTGTTTTGTGGTTTAAAAACATCAAGCCCTTCAAAGTGTTTCAGCAGGACTCAAAAGTCTCTAGTGACTTTCTAACCCTAGAAACAAAGAGGAGTTAATGGTTTCAACTCACTTCTCCACTTGTGACACTGTAACATTTCTTTTTGCTTTGCGTTTATTACCCACCCAATGCTGCAGCATCTTCATTATACACAGAATCACAGGCTCCAAGCCCCACCCAACTTGGCCTTGAACACTTCCAGGGATGGGGCAGCCACAGCTTCTCTGGGCAACCTGTGCCAGGGCCTCACCACCCTCACAGGGAAGAATTTCTTCCAAATACTTAATCTAAACCTACGCTCTATCAGCGTGAAGCCATTCCCCCTTGTCCTGTCACTCCAGGCTCTTGTAAATAGTCTCTCTCCATCTCTCTTGTTGGCTCCCTTCAGGTACTGGAAGGCCACAATTAAATCACCCCAAAGCTTCTCTTCTCCAGGCTGAACAATCCCAATTCTCTCAGCCTTTCCTCACAGCAGAGCTGCTCCATCCCTCTCATCATATCTGTACCTCCTCTGGAATTGGTCCAAGAGCTCCATGACCTTCCTGTGCTGTGCCCCCAGAGCTGGAGGCAGCCCTGCAGGTGGGTTCTGACCTGAGTGGGGCAGAATCCCCCACCTCCCTGCTGTGGGATCAGCCCAGGGCACGGGGGTGTTCTAGGATAGGTCACATCCAGCCTCTCACCCACCAGCACCCCCTAGTCCTTCTCCCAGGGCTGCTCTCCATCTGTGCATCCCCACCCTGGATTGATCCTGGGGGTTGCCCTGACCCAGGTGCAGCAGCAGCACTTGGTAACAAGTTCTACTCATACCAGTGTCCTCATGTGCCCCCCAGCTCTGCCCACAGGTCCCACCATACCTTGCTGGGGTGGATCCCCACGTGGACAGTGGTGCCGTTGGCCTTCTCCCGCTGCACGCGCTCGATGTAGATCACGTACTTCTTCCTGTACACCTGGACCACCTTCCCGATCTGCTGCCCTTTGTAGTGTCCCCGCACAACCTGAACACCAGCACAGGGAACACACTGACCAAGCTGCAAAAACACCCCTTGAACAACCACCACACCTTATAAACCACTACTGAGTTCTCCAGCAGGACACCAGAGCTGCACAGATTGAAATCCCAACTCATTTCTTTTCACACACATGCCACAAAGACATCAGTGACTTGACAATTCCTGCATCACTAAAATATAATGGATTGGAACTGTGCTTCGCCCTCACTCTCCTGCAGTAAACCCAAAAGAAGCTCTGTAACTTTTCAGCCACAAGGCTTGAACTTAAACAGTTTGTGTCTTATTTTTTCACCTGTCATTGCATTTTATATAAAAAAAGCCACTTAACTTGGATTCATTTCCAAACCAATCTTTTAAATATCACAGGCAGCAAATAGTTTATAAAAAAAGAAACACTTTTTTGTGCTTTATTGTTGAAAGCTTTTAATCCAGCACATGTAAGTGAAGTGCAGTAAAACTGCCAGCACACTTGTTTTCCTTGTATGGCCTTCGTCACTGATGTGAAATTGGGAAACAAAACGTGCTTGATTAAAGCTCAAGTCATGACTAGATTATCTTGGATTATTTCTGCAATACCCAGGGCAAAGCTGCAGCACCAATGCGAATTTGTCTCGTCCTTCCCTTTTGCACAGGCTACACATGGAAACAGAATCCCAGAATCACTGAGGTTGGAAAACACCTCTGAGATCACAGAATCCAACCTGTGACCCATCACCACTTTGTCACCCAGCCCAGAGCACTGAGTACCACATCCAGTTGTTCCTTGAACACCTCCAGGGATGAGGACTCCACCACCTCCCTGGGCAGCCCCTTCCAATGCCTGACAGCCCTTTCTGCGAAGAATTTCTTCTGAAAACCAAACCCAGACACAGTTTCCCGTGCGACAGAGCAGCGCAGGGCAGTGAGGTACCTGGACCTCGTCGTCCTTGCGGATGGGCATGGAGCGCACGTTGTACTTCTGCCGCAGCTCCTTGGACAGGGGCGAGGACATGATTTTCCTGCGGATGTGGGAGGGGGCGTTGAAGTGCCGCTTGCGGTTCTTGCTGCGGTCCGAGGTCACGAACGGGTTGAACTTCATTTTGCCTGCACAGAGAGGAACAGCAGCTTGGGAGATGCTCCTAACTCACACACTTACTGCACTTCACCGTCCACGCACAGTTCGCCAGGGCACAAAAAAGCGCTTTTATCTATTTTTAATCCACTCACTGGTTAATGGACCCTCACAGCCTTGACTCCAAATGTTTTAAGCCTCTTCCCTGAGTCACAACGACCCTATTGCTATACACGTGCACATCAGATCCTTCTAATCCAAACCTTTTCATTCCCAGAACTCAAGACACCCAGATCCTGCCCTGCACTCACACCACCCTCACTTATCAACTCCATGACTATTTTGGGCTTGCGGAGGGAACTCGCCCTGCTCCAGCATCTCCAACAGGGCACCTCAGCGGAGCGCACGGGTAACACACCTGCAAATCCAAGACACTCCCGCCCTTTCCTAAATTTTAACAACTGCATTGCAAGACTGCCTGTCAGAGCACCACTGATCCTGCTGGTAAAGGATAAATTAAATCAAAGGATGCTTTTGCTCAGCTCCACAACTTCCCAGTGCACACACTGGCACCTCCCATGCAAGCTGGACTTTAACAACTTAATAATCCATATCCAAGGAAAAAAACGAAAGAGTCCGAGCCCCTCCTGGAGCCCGAGCTCTCCCCAAAGCCCGAGTTCTTCCCGGCAAACCCGCCCCACAGCCCCGGGAGGGCCCCCAGCAACCCGAGCCCCTTCCCGCCCCCTCCCGCTCCTCCGCGGGGGCCCCGCAGGGCACTGCGCCCGGTCCCGGCCAGGGACGGCGCTGGACGGCCTCCCCCCTTCCCGGATTATCCCGGATTATCCCGGATAGTCCCGCCCGGGCCCTCACCCGCTGCCGCCGCCGCGCCGCCCGGCCGGAAAAGGAGCCACCAGCGCTTCCGCTTCCGGGAGCGGCACCGCGAGACCCCGCGAGACCCGAGCGCCGGGCGGGGCCGCCAGCGCCCCCTGGCGGCCCGGAGGCCACATGGGAGGGGGACAGAGCCGGGCCAGCGCCGGGCATCATCCCCCATACCGACTGGTACCAACACTGACATCATCCCTGCTAGCCACCCGGGCATCATCCCCTGGAAACACCCCTGGCATCGCCCCCAGTACCCACCTGGGCATCGGCCCCCACGACCCACCTGGGCATTATCCTACGGTATTCACCTGGGCAGCATTCCATGGTACCCACCTGAGCATCATCTTCCAGTGCCCACCCAGGGATCACCCCCCATGCTCACCCAAGCATCATCTCTGGTACCCACCTGTGCATCCCCTCCTGTCCATCAGAGCTATTCAGCAGCAGTTATTCTCTCCATGTTCAGTCCCTCCCTGGATATGGATGAAACCAGGAACATCCCGCTGGTGCCTCCTTTCCAGCCCAGCCCAGCCCAGCTCCCTCAGTGACACCAACTCCACATCCCTCAGCACAAAGGGACATCAGTTCCCCGGGGCTTCTGCCAAGTTCAAATTCCCCTGCCCAGCCCCTGGTCCTGTGCCTGTGCCACCTGTCACCTCACCCCTGCCTCCATAAACCACCTTACCTGCACAAACCACTTGGCCTTCAGGTAGATGTGGCCCTAGTACCTATTTTCAGGACACAGATTAATTTATTCTCAAAGAAAATTGGTAGAAATGAACCAATCAATTGGAGGAGATGCAGCACAGACACTTGGTTGGGTTTGGACTTACTAACAGAGGCTGGAAAAGTTCTGGACTGTTGAGTTGCAGCAAGCTGAGGTTTGGACAAACACCTTCCCCAGAGCCTTTACTGATCATCTATAGAGTAAGGAACCTTCAGCACCATCCCACCACTTCTGGAAGTCTGTGTCCCAATCACTGGAAGCAGGCAGGATCTCTTCCTTCACAAAGATGTTGTATGGCTGACACCAGCATGAGTCAGCAACACCAGAACATAAAGGGAAATGGTTCCTTAAGATGGTGCAGATATCTCGAGCCCAAATTCACTGTGTTGCAACCCTTTACTATTTACTATTTAATAATTGCCTCAGACACTTATTTCTAAATACTTACGAAGCAAGGCTAAATGGACATTAAAGGAGGGGGGGAACAAAAATCTGGTTATTTCATAGACCAAGGGGGGCACAGTGACTAAAGCCAAACCCAGCAAGTCCCAAGCACAGTCCACTCACCTTCCCTTAGAAAAGGGACGTTAGGACACTTGGTACTGTACAAAACCAAGCACTGAATGTCCAGACATGACTCAGGGTCTATTACAAAAGAGCCTTGTGATAACTTTCACCACAGTGACCTGGCTTACAATGATTTCAGCGTGTGATAACATTCAGTTCACTGAAATCATAATTAAAAACAAAAGAAAAAATCCCCCTTAGATTGATTTTGCAATAGTAGTGCAATGAGAAGCCAATCAAAACACGTAAGAGTTTTATTTTTAATCACAGAACTAAAAAGGCTAATATTTTATTAACATAAGGTTGCAAATTAAAAAAAACAAATGCCAGAACTCCTCAATAGTCTCCACCGTAGAAATGCAAAAGACTTGTGCTTTGAACATCACTGTAACACACTTCAGGGCTGAGTCCTCCTCCCCTGGCCCCCTCTCCCACCTTCCAAGGGGAAACATCTCATTGACGTCCTCAATCTGCAACTTCAAAGGACTCTTCTAAAGCAGAGATTCATCACAGTCACTGTCAGCCCCAACACTCGGTGTGTCACACAAACAAAGAACAACTTTAAATGAGAAATATTCAGGAATTGATGACTGGCCATCAAAACTGCAGATTTCACTTTTTACAGCGCAGTAGCTGAAAGCAAATATTTGAGAAATCAGATCGAATGTGCAAGTGCATCTCTTCTAATTTGTTGTACCCCATTTATGTTTTCTTAAACATAAATCATCTTAAAAAATCATCTTCAGCAGTCCAATACTGCCTAGAACACACTTAAGCACACTTTCCATAGATCTAAAAGTCTTAACTCCACCACTGCAAACGATCCTATGCCTCAGGTTCTCACAGTGGGATGGAGTCTAGAGTTAGAGGGAAGTTAAATGAAATTAAATTAATTTAAACTGGAAGTTCCAAATATTTTACTTCCCACAGGGCTGTCTTCCTTGGAAATCCAAATATTTCTATCAAAACGCTGACTTGAAAGAGCAAAGTCAGGAACAGGGATGAGCACCTATGATCAATGTTTTCCTTTAACTGTGACCTGAACTTGGTTTTGTTTGCAATGATGTTTAAAAGCATAACTAAGCTCATTTTGTCTCGAGGAAGTTGAAAATAAAAGTGAAATCTAGTGAGACGTGTAGGCAGGGGCAGCAACTGCCTCACTTTCACATTTGGAGAGATGAAGAGCAGATTATTCTGTAAACACATGATGCAGTACCATTGTTTGACCCATGTCTGAAGGACAAGCTCATCACAACCTCCAACAGCCCCAGAAGGTGGCCTTGGCTTGGCAGCACTCAAAGGCTTAGACCTGGTTTAGAGAACCAAGGTACAGACTGCTTCTTCAGCCAAGTTCTGCCAGAACTTGAGTACAATTTGATTCTCACATCTAGAAAAAAAAAAAAAAGTGATTTATGCGGTTATTGCAGGGGATATTTGGCAGAGAAAGCAGGCACATGTATGTTATTTCAAAAAAAAAGCCAAATAATTTCACTGGTTTGGTTTAGAGAACTGGCCTGGACTGCACAGAAGGCAGTTTAACAGAGATAGAGAATGGGGGGAAGGGCAGAAATAGCACAGCAGGGGATACAAGGAATCCGCAACCAGCTTCACTTGTTTGTGTCTAAGATATTGTACCAGGGGAGAAACTTCAGAAAATGAATGGTACAATTCACTGCACTGCAAAGATCTCCCCTGGCCCAGCTCAGGAGAAGGATGCACCACTCAGATATTAAAAATCTCATCTTTGTAATCCACTGGGTTCACAGGCTGTGAGCCTCAAATCCAAATCCAAATCCAAAAGGAAACCAAAATCTCACCAAATCCAAAAGGAAAAACTAGAACTCTAACCAGCTTCAACTGGTCACAGTGGATTAGAGGGAATCCTTCAGGCAATTGCCATGGAAAATCCCGGCCACCCGGTGGGTACCAGTCGCGGGCACACAGACACACCCCCCAAATGAAGACAAGCATCTCATTTTCAAGTTGATTTTTGTAAATGGAAAAAAAATGTATAAAATCTATCCATACATGAACAGATACAGGAAGTTACACAATCCAATTTACAACTAAAGTCATAGCAATCAGTCCAGAATAAGAACAGGGAAAAATTCCAATGCTGTCGTTTGTCCCAAGTCACTACAGGGCAGAGGATTGGCTGCTTCTTTTTGGTGCGTGGATAGAACTGGCTACACCTTCCCTACTTCCACAGCATTGAGACAATTTTAACAGACACATATTAAAATTGTTTTGAAATGCATCTGGCTCTAACAGTAACACTGAATATTCAAGGATTCGTATCATTACAGCATAATGTCTGCCTCCAGCAAAAGGGGGGCAGTAGATATTATCAAAGAGAAACCCTGCAACCGTCTTAGAATTTACAGCATTGAGTTAAGGATTTTTATTTTATGATTTTTTATCCATCCCAGAACACTTAAAATTTGTGTGTCCTCAGCTCAGACATTTACAATGCATGCGGAGACTGTTACTACTCAAGGAACATGGATGGGGGCATGGAAAAAGCATTGGTGGGCATTCGGTCTAATTTTAGTGAACTCATGTCCACCATGACATGCAAGTCATACCTGGCAGTAGTTTTCCCCTCACGCCTCCATTTTTTTGGAGACCCCAGAAGACAAGGCTTGAAGGAATGGACAGGGAAGCTCAGGTACCATTTTAAGCAATAAAACAAAACTCCAAGCAGGGGCCAGCCTGTGGGAATGCTGCCCTCCTACTGCTGTACCTGTGGAAGAACAGTGTCAGCCTAGGTCTCAGAAAAGATTCCTGACTGAGTTTTAAGGAAAAGGGAGGCACCTTAAATCCTGGAAAGTCAGATTTCCTGTGTTTGACAGGTGTATTGAATAGACTCACATAAAGCAAGAAAGGAAGCTGTGCTCATCCACCCAGAAGGCTGCACCATTTTTCTGAGCACAGAGAATATACTACCTCTTTTCAACAAAACAACAACAATAATAATAAAGCAGAAGTGCAGAATCCAGACTGTTGGGTGGTCTGTGTTTCAAAACATAAGAAAAAAATAAAAGCTTATGCTGTAAAGACAATTCCCTTTCAAAGCAAAGGCCACATAAAACTGTGTTGCTCAGTTTGGTTTTTACTTCATGCCACCTGTAAACACAAGACTGGATATTCAGTTTCTGGGAAGAAATGAAACCACTTTTAAATCCAGAGTAAAAGAAATGCCCTTCACTGCTGGGATCACAGGTTACCCAGGAAAAGGTAGCTGGGAGAAGGCTTCCTCTTCTCGTTTGTTCACTTCATTAAAAGGTTGTATCTGAACAACTGAGCTTTCAATAAAAGCACAAAACATTTCTTGATGTTATTTCTGCCCTCTGTCTCTTAAGTTTGCCATGGGGACTAACACTTTCCATTCCTCACCAACAGATACATCACCTTTTTGGCACCATGGCTGGAATTTCTTCCTAATGTATAATTTTGCCCTATACAAAAGTCGATTGTCTAATCATGCAAATCCAACAGAACTCCAAAAAAGTGCCACAAGACAGTTCAACTCTTTGCAATCTACTACCTAGTTTGTACACTGCCATAGGAACCTCCCAGAGAACACACTGTTGTCCTTACTTAGAGCTGACGGTGTATTTCATATATGGCATTTCAACCTCTCTTTCTGGGGGGGAGGGAATCGAAATCCACACCCTGATTCCACTGATTTTTCCCTCTCAGAGCTCTGAAATGCATGGAGATTTCTTTGATTTGTTGAAGACATCTTCACTGAACAGCCTGATCAGAGAAAAACATATGGATTCAATCAAATAGAAAATAAAGACAAAAACAGGTAGTGGTAGATTTCTCTATGTTTTCTCCTGTCCTTGGAGACGAGGGTAGAGTTTCACTGCTACTGCATTTTCCCCAGCTGGATCTTCTTCCAGGCCTCTGATGCTGTAAAAATGCAGGAGTCGAGGATCCCAGCTACAGTAAATGTTCCTCCAATGATGGCACATATCTGAAATTACAGAGGAAACACATTTGTCGGTGATGAGGGAAACTTTTACACTGCTTCAACTGGGGGAAGGATTCTACTGCTGGGGTATTTTCTGGAAGCACAGTAAGAACTGGGTAACAGTACTGGGGATGGAATTACATGGAAAATCATTCAGAAAACCCATTCCCTACAGTGGAATAAATTAGTGCTATCCTGAACTCATCACAGCCTGAGCCATTCCGAAAGCCCAGCTCTTACAGCACCAATTCTGTTCCTTTCCGGGCTAAACTCCACCTAACTCAGCTTTCTAGAAGCTCTGTGTTGCTCCTATCTTCCTACTACTGTTTTCTACTACAAATACCACAGCCTTGTAGTCTTTTCCCTACTTCACAAGATTTAGCATTTGCAAAAAGGCAAAAGACGCTTAAATAGCACGTGAAGGGCAGTGACTAACAGAGAAATCCAGCTCTCAGGGACACCCACAGCTCAGCCTGTCTAACACTTTCCATGACAAAGGCTGCTCACAGAAGCCAACTTAACTCTTTGTGGGCCGAAGTTTTCCACACAAGGTGTCTTGGGTTGAATTATTTAAACACCAGTAAAAATAAAGAATCATTTTTTGAGATTGGAGTTAGGGAAAAAAAATAATCTCCTGATCAGCATAACAGCCCACTTCACTTCTTAAGTGCTAGAAAAACACAGAAATATTCTGACATATCAAATCAAAGGCACCATGGCTTGGAGCACCAAAAATCAGGGGGCACCAGTGAGAGACTTTGCAAAACATTGCTTCAATTTTCTTATCTATGAAATGGGGACAATGCCAAACTCGCCTCCCAAGGTAACTGAAGGAAAACACATTTGAAAAGTTCAGTACCACAACAACAGCGGCCTCAGAGTCTCTGTGGAAACAGAATCCCAGCATCATTTAGGGTGGAAAAGACCAACAATACAAAATACTTCCCTGGTACCCTGCTACACTAACTCGCTGGCTTGGGATTCCTCTCTCTCTCTTGGCTTCTAGTTCATGGAAAAATCCCCAATTTTTCCTAGGCAGGCCCCCGTCAGGAGATAAGCTCCATATCTTGTGCCCTTCCCACAATCCGATGTTGTTATTCTCAGAACCACCTAATCCCACTCAATGTACAAGACCAAATTAAAAGAGCATCACAGTTATGAAGTCCTGTGTAATTAGGACTTGGCTGTTAACATTATTAGGTTACGTTACTGTGTATCATACTTTCCATGTTAACACTGCCCCGTGCAGTGCCCGGGCTGGGGTGGCACCCTGGGAGTTTTTTCCCATCCTGTGGTATTTGACTCCTGCCTCCTCAAGAGTAGGTGGTTTGCACTAACTCAGTATTGAGCATAAGTCAGATGTTTTTGTATCAAAAATACATGTGGCCAACAGGACCAGGGCAGTGATTGTCCCTGGGCACTGCTGAGGCACCTCCAGTGCTGTGTCCAGTTCTGGGCCCCTCATGACAAGAAGGACATTGAGGGGCTGGAAAGTGTCCAGGGAAGGACAACAGCACTGGGGAAGGGTCTGGAGAGTCAGTCGTGTGAGGAGCAGCTGAGGGAGCTGGGGGGGCTCAGCCTGGAGAAAAGGAGGCTCAGGGGGGACCATCTCACTCTCTGCAACTCCCTGACAGGAGAGTGGAGCCAGGTGGGGATCGGGCTCTGCTCCCAGGGAACAAGGGACAGAATGAGAGGAAAGGGCCTCAAACTGTTCCAGGAGAGGTTCAGGTTGGAGATCTGGAAGAATTTCTCCACTGAAAGGGTTGTCAGGCATTGGAAGGGGCTGCCCAGGGAGGTGGTGGAGTCCCCATCCCTGGAGGTGTTCAAGGAACAACTGGACATGGTACGCAGTGCTCTGCGCTGGGATCCGTCACAGATTGGACTTGATGATCTTGGAGATCTTTTCCAGCCTGATCCTGGGATTCTGTGATATATATATATATAACAAAAATGCAACACAACTGGCACAGAAGGCAACCAGTGCCACACTACATGTTCCTTGTCACGTCTCTTCTCCCACACAGCACTATCCCCCATGGGCAAAACAACAGACCAAAAAAGTAACATAAGAGCAGCAGCAGCTCAGCAGGGATTCACAATGGCAAAGGAACAAACAATTCATTAACAGCGAGTGAAGGCAGCAATAACTAAAGCTCATTTCCATGAGTATTTATAACCAAGATACGAGCATTTAGTGAGGTCAGTGAAACAAGGAGCTGCAGGAAATATGGTTTTAGCAGGACACTTGGCATTCCAGCAGAACAAGGCTTCTAAAACCAGAGCACCAGCCCGAGGCAAAGTTAGTAATTTTTAGGGGACAAGTCCAACTCCTATCCCTCTGCACCCCTCCTCGCCATCCCTCAGAGCATGACACAGGGTGACTTTTCAAGGAAAATGACCACCACAGGGCTGGGTTATTTCAGTCCAGGACAGCTCAGCTGACAGGAGATGTCACACCACAAACACAAAACCCGTCCAACACGAAGATTTTGCATCATATGGTAGGAAAATCTGATTTCAGCGCAGCAGTGCAAGGGGGTGGAGAATAGGAAGAAAGAAAAAAAAAAAAAATTCATCTGCACGGCTCTGTAGTGCTGAGTGTGAGTCACACACACCTGGCATCGCCTGGGGCCTGACCCCAGCACACACAGCCTTGAGTACTTGCGACAAAAGAAAGGCAGCAGCAGCACTGGGCTCTAGGTCAGCACAGAAGCTGCACCACAATGTTCCTTTACCATCACAGTTCTGACACACAGGGAAGGCAGGCATCAGGCCTTTATTTTATAAACCCCATTCATATATATGGGGTTTTATGCCAGGAATGATCTGAGCTTGGCTCCGTGAGGTCACGGTTTGAGTCAGGTCCAACCGTTAAAGGATGAAGGAGAAAGAAACAAAAAGTGGAATAATTCCAGCTGTGAGAGCTCATGAAACATGGGGAATGCACCGGGGTCTGGAACAGAAGGTTATTACAGGAGAGTGGCCGGGATGCAGGCTGAGGTCTAAAGGAAAACATGAGTGGATTTGTAGGAGGGGGCAAGGCTGCAAGCAAAGTGACAGGAAGGCAAGTGTCAGACACATGACTGTGCACCTCTGGGATGCCCTAAAGTGTGAAAATTACCTTTAAGGACAGAGAGGACGAATTACCCTTAGGTAATTCCTAGTATGGCAAGCTGCAGAATCCCACACAAAGATTTCTGGCTGACCTGCAGTACATCTTGCAGAGTAACACAGTCTTATTTTTAAAAACACCACCGGGCTGAATCTGATACCTGCCAGTAACAGCTCCCATGGCTGAAATTATTCTGCCTGCAACCATTCCATTCCAGCTCCCCCATCCCATTATTTTCCGTTTAATTTTCTCACACCTAGAGACCAGATGAGTCTTTTCATAACAGAAAAAAAAAAATTCTTTGGATTTTGAATGCTTCAGCTGAACTTTGGCTGTTTTCCTGCCTGCTCTCCCCTCCCAGCCCCTAGACTGACCTCATGATAAAACCTTCTTTCAGTCTGGCCACTTACAGGAACTCATAAATTTTTAGGAGTGAAACTTTCCCCCTTGCTCCATAACCTCAGCCATGAGGTCTTTGAATGGCTTCTCTTTATGGGGAGATGCCTTGATTTTAAGCAGTGCAGTTTAACAGGCTAAAAAACCTGTGTTTAACACTATGCCAAGTTTCTGTGGTTAAACCCAGGATGCCTGGAAAACTCACAGAACAGTGACAGAGGCAGCACTGACCCACAAGTAATATAAAATCTTACTGAATTGCTTTTTGGAGTACAACATGTAAAGTAAAATTTATGCTAAACCAAAGCCTTTTGTCCTGCACAGGAAGCACCTCTCACATTGTATAGAAAATTAGGATCACTTTTCATACCACGAAAAATCTGAAGAGCAGGCATGAGTTAGAGTGGGAACAGAGAAGATCTGGGAATGCTGCTACAGTGCTATAATGCTGCTCTTAGCAGTGCTGAAGTTTTGGAGGGCAAACTCATTAGTATCAAAGATCATCATATCAAAGATAACCTTCTCAGCAGCAGGAGGAGATGCCTTTGGCTCTCTGCTGAACAGCCAACACCCCTGTCTCATCTGATCTCTCACATGGGGATCATCTCTCAACAGCGCGTCCTTCCCTCTGACACCGTTTCCTCCTTAAAGCCTCTTTCAAGCCCACGGGATCATCCCCCATCCCTGGGACAAATTTAAATGTACTGAAAGCCACATCGTTGCCCAGATAAACAATCAAGGAGCCCCTATCCCAGAGCCTCTCTTGTGGTTTTTAAATTGAACAGCTGCTGCTCAGAACAAGCTGATGATTTCCATGGCCAGCCGGATTTGGGAATGACTCCACATGCCCCAGCCCCGGCTCTGTCTGGCCCTCAGCCCAGTGCTGAGCATCACTAACTGATCTCCAGGGAAACTGTGATGCAAAAGGCCACGCTGGAGATACAGGCAGGGGCTAAAGCACAACGGAACAGATCATGTCATCAAAACAGGGCAAGGAAACCAAGGACGAAGGTGTTTTGATCCTCTGCTCCCCCCTCCAACCCTCTCAGCGCCACCCTGGACGCCGTACAGCCCTAAGTGTGGCACACCCACAGCCAAGGCTGCCCTCCTGTACAACATTCCTGGCCCAAATGAGAGCGAGAGCAGGTCACCTGTACCAGGGCCAGACAGAGCCAGGATACAGCACCTGGAACAAGGATCTGCCTCTGCATCAGCCACGTCTGACGAGGGTCTGGTCACTGCAGCAGCCACTGCAGCACCAGTGTCATCCACAGCCTCCACAGCAAGGACGTTCAACCGGAAAGGCCCCAAGTGAGCTGCTTGACACTAGGGCCTTCTATGAGACTAAAAAAAGTAGCCAAAAGTCAACGGTAAAACTCTTCTTAAGCAGTCCAGCAGCCAGAAAGTGCCTGGCTAACCTTAAAGACAGGACAGGGCAAAATTCAAGCTTGGGGCAGCGATGCAAAATTCAAACTCAGACCAGTGAGGAATGTGGCATGTGGAGATGACTGTTATTATAGGGAGGAAGAGAGGAGTAACTGAAAATCATATTTTATCACAATTCCTTATTTGATGAAAACTAATCAACCTTTAAACCTTTTTGGAAATAGAAGTGAATCTGTTGTTCTATTTTTGGATTCTCAGTAGGAAACAAGCGTTTCAGTTTCTGAGGTTATGAGATACAAATCCAAATGGTCATTGTGGCAACCAGGGAGGAAACCCTCTCCTGTGGACCCCTTATGTAAACTCGGAAGCATGGTATCAAATTCAACAAAGATGCTATTTATATGCACACAATGGAATATCAGCAGTGAATCAATGCTGCAATGGACATGACAATAATCCCAGCTATTAATGATTTCCAAACCCTGTTTCCCATTAAAAACACCTCCACACCCTCACCTCCAACAAGATGCATAGGAAAGCTCTGAGAGCATATTGTCAGGGAAGGATGTAGAAGGAGCAGGAGATGCTAAGTCATGGAATGCTGATGTTTGTCCCTTTCTAGGATTATGTTTTGAAATCAGACATGCTAAGAAGAGAAAGTCTTAAACCATGACGTTTAAATTTTGCTTCAAGTCCCTTTCTCTTGTTATTTGTGTATCCTAGAGATCACAAGCATGTCTGAAGTTAAATGAAAGGAACTTGCTGTTTATCAGAAGTTGTAAAATGAAAATCTTGAAGTGCAACACAGATATACTGTTTATGCTACTTCTAATTAAAATAGTTAAACAGTTTAAAAATCAAAATTTGAGGTCTTCATTCCAGCCAATTTATCAACTCCTTCAGACTCCACCATGCCTCACTGGCACAGCACACTGCAGCTTCAATTTTAAGCCAACTCCCTGAGGACTCATTTTTTAAAGTTCTGGAGGATCTTTAAATAGCCCTTTTCCTAACCAGCAGTTTGGACAGCAGAGCTTTGTCATAGATGCTGAGATCAGTACTGCAGGATGCTATCTGGACAGATCAAAATGTAACTCGTGAGGAAAACACCTCTGGAATTTGATAATGCAGCTCTTCTCCACTTCTACCCCGAAGTAAATGCCTGGAACTGGAATTCCCACATTAAGCCAAGCAGCAGCACTGACTAAAACAACTGCCCTGCATTCAGTGTCTTATAGGAAAGGAGAGATGCGGCTGGTGGTAAAAACTCTGTTGCCAGTTTTGTCTATTTACTGTAAAAGTCATGCAAATAACCATCAGATAGCAAGGACAGACAGCTCCGTGTCATCAAACAGTTCTCCCTCCCTCACATGAACTTTTCACAGAGCAAACCTCTCTAGGTAAGAAGAGGATGAGTTTCTCTGGCACAGGTTGCCCAGAGAAGCTGTGGCTGCCTCATCCCTGGTGTTCAAGGCCAGGTTGGATGGGGCTTGGAGCAACCTGGTCTAGTGAAAGGTGTCTCTGGTCATGGCAGGGGGTGGGACAAGATCAGAATTAAGGTCCCTTTCAACCCAACCATTCTCTGATTCTCTGCACGTCCGATTTCATCATTAGCAAGCAGTTTATTGCAGCTTTACTGCACGCCATGTTAGCTTTACTTCCAGGTTTCTGACACGCTGCAATAAAGCCCATCCTGCTTAGACAGAGCCTGGCACCTCTGGAACAGCATAATTTTCCTTCTTTTTGTGCCTAGCTATTCAATCAAGTTGTCAGAGCAGCGGACTTACCAGTCACCTCATTTACACCTCAGTACAACCGCAGTGATGTGCTGCTTTATCTCAATCATGTCACAGTGCCCTCAAGCAGAAACTCAATTCTTCCGGGCAAGAAAGGCTCAGAAGATAAATGAAAGGCAGGCAGGAGAAGGGAGAATTAGACGTTTAGAGTAACTCACCGATGTGATAAACCTGTACAAAGGCTGTCGCCTCTCTGTGTACTTCACTGTGATGGGGCTCAAATCGTAACGAAACCAGATGGCTGGGATAATGCGGCCAGTGTGGCTGTAGGCTACATACTCCTAGAAAAGAAAGTGGGGGGGAAAACGGCAGAAAATGTGAGCAATCTCATCCCACAGAGTGCCTGCAATAAAACTGCTTCTGTGGATTTGGCTCTTACTCCACGGTTTTGTACTAACCACCAGACAGAAAGATGCAAACAGTGAATTCATGTATTATTGCCCACCCCCCATCCTTATGAAACAGGAAAACAAGCTCTTTATAGTCTGATAATGATATACAGTCTGATACTGATATAGCTGGGAACAGAGTGATGGTGATTACTCTCACCTTCATTCAAAGTTACAGAATTAAACAGAAAGGCTGACATTGATTCTCTAGTTCAGAGATGCTCTATTTAAATACAAGCAGCCTCTAAGTGGTTGCAGGTGAAGTTTTTGTGCTGTAAATCAGTATTTTGTATATATTTTGTATATATATCATATACTGGGATAGTTATCAAACAAATGGAATTTAGTCTGCAAGAACCTGAAAATCCCTGCACTCCTCTCTAAGGCCCCCTTTGCACTGGGACCAACAACAGGAATGCTTTGTCCACTCAGTGTGAATCCTGTGGAGCCACGTTTAAAACACATTTAAAAATCAAGCTAAAATGAAACAGTACAGAGAACTTAATATTGGCAAAGGTTCAAAAAATATTCCAGGCCGGTTCAGGAGAGACATCTTCAGATTGCCAGTGACAATCTCCTTTCATCCATTTCTTTCCTAACAGATACAGGGCCATCAGCCACAGGCCAACCCCCCAGCAAGACACACTGCACAGTGCCCATAGAGAACAGATATATTATTAACATCATATTAGCATCAAAAGTCATGTCTTTTTGAGGTAATATTTTGTTTGGTCTCTCAGTGGAAATAGATATCAATTTTCAACGATCAGGGCATTCACAGACTGAAGAAAAATCCAAGAAAAGCAGGCTGGGGACCCAGCAATCCAAGGAGAGCCATTGGCAGCAGCACAGCAAACGATGTCTCTCTATCTTCCCTTCTCTAGCTCTGTGACATGCTGCCAACTGAGATCAGCTCTTCTCTTTCAATTCTCCTCTACACAGAGGCAAATACTTCAGGAAGATGAAGAAAAGACAAGCAACAGGACACTCATGAGCATGATACAAAAAATAAAATTCTGTTTTCTGTGAGCTCTGAGGGAATGAAACAGCATTTATCTTCATTAATCTTATATAAATCCCAAATTTACCACTATTGAGTTTTTTTCCCATGGATGACAAGAGAAGAAGCCCCTAGTCATAATAATTTTCAGGGCTCTTATTGGAGTTCTGCAGCACATCTTCTGCAGACTGTGGTTATCTGGGGAAGTGAGGAAACAGAGGGTGTAGGAGGTAAGAGAGGAGACACAGTCCACACTTAAGACCCTCTTCATCTCTTGATACTTATCACTCTGTGCCAGACTATTCCAATGGCTTCCCATTTCTCTTTCCCACTGATCAGTCTGGGAGTAAAGGACTAAGGCACCAAAAGAAGAAAATGCAGAGGTAGCACTGTTTTCTCTGCACTTCAGTTTTGACAGAACTGACCTCATTTTTTCCTTCCTCTCCCCTTTTCCCCACAGCAATCCTGCCCTAATGAGTCAGTCTTGGCTGAACGCCCCCATTTGCAGCCAAGCTCACAGAAGTGTCAAAAGCCCCTCCTGTCTATTTTCCAAAGTACTTTCTGAACTTCTATCGCAAGAGTCTTATCAGAACAGCAGTTGTGACATTAAGCAGAACAAATACATTGTAATCTGAACACAGGGAGATGTCCAAATCCCTGGGACACACCACACAGGCAAGCCAAAAAGTCACTAGATGGGAACATTAATCTGAGAACTAGTACAGGAAAGTGTGTGTTTGATTATCAGTTGGAGCAAACTAGCAGTAATTAGATATTATTAAAAGATTCTGGACTTTCATTTAGTATGCAACTGGCAAATAATTTTAAACTGAAAGATGCTTTTCACTTTAAAGAGTACAGAGGGTCTTTTTTTCCTTTAAAAAAAATGTTCAATACATCGTTTTACTAAAATGCTGGGCATGGCACTCGGTGCTCTGGTCTGGCTGACAAGTTGGGTCACAGGTTGGACTCAACGACCTTGAAGCTCTTTTCCAACCTAAATGACTCTGTGATAATCCACCCTAACAAAGCAGGCACTGTGAAAGAGTCAGGCTGCTATAGGTTCAGTGGCTTAATGCCTGAAATCAACGTTTCTAAAAATCTAAAAACTTGGCTAATTTATGTGTCTGATACATCCATCAAAAATGAGACTGTTTTATAACTGAAGCCAGGTGTAAGTGATGTTTTTTATCTTCAGCTGGGTTACCGTTTCCACTCAGATGCATCTTGACACAAACAACAAGAGCATGTGAAAACCTCCCATAAATCTGGATCAGTTAAACTGACAGATGAGAAAGTCAGGACGAAGAACACCTTTCTCAGGAATGAAAACAACATCACCACCTCCTTTGACAAGCCCTCTCAAACCCAATCCTGGTAAATGCCAGCACCAGGAGCACCAGGAAGCCCCACTCCGAAGAGCTTCAGTTCCTCCTTCTCCCAGTAGAGGCTACTGCTCACCTACAAACACATGTACATGGCACGGCACAGAGCAAGGGAGGAAAGAATAGTGACTGAACACCCTCCACACATCCACTGGGCTGCAATGAGGAGCCTCCTTGAGAACTACCTGCCTCTTTACCTTGTTTGCTACCGTGTACTGGTAGGAGTATCGCTGCTTCCCGCTCATGTCTTCGTACACCGTCGGGACTATCTTCAGGATGTAATCGTGAGATGCAAGAGCTGTGCTCAAGAAAGGAAAGGAAAGTACACATTAGCATTCAGAGAAAGGAATCACAGCCTACACAACATTTCAAAGTAAAGGAAGTCACAAAAAAGGTACCTCCCTCCTCCTTATCTCAGGTTCTGTGACAAAGCGACAATTTCACATCCTACATTTATGCCCTTTGTACAGAACTTTGTCAGGTAGCTGGATGACACCAGAACCCGCCCACCACTTCTGCAGGACCACAGCCTACAGGGTTTGGGTTACTTGAACCTTCCTAACTGCTTGCAACTATAAATGGTAACACTTATCACCACCACAAAAGCTTGGTTAAATGAGGAACTAGCTCAGGTTAGAGGGGCAGCTCACTGAGCTCCTTTTGACAGAAGCAGCTGAGGCAGCACAACCTGTGTAGTCCTATTTCTTGTACACCCATCTTTCTTTCTCTTCTTCCTTCTCCTACAGCTGCTAAGCCTTTTTTCTTTCCTCATTATTGAAATGGCTTGAGTCATTTTTTGTGTCTGCTAAAACAGTTCTAAAACAAAATTCTACCTTACTTCTCTGCAGGATCCTTTAGCCAAGTGTAACATGACATTTGGCTCCCGGAGGAAAAAAAAACCCAAACCACAATTGTATATCTTCAGGAACAGCCAAAGAAGTTCTGTTCCAAGAAATGGACAGGACTGACGTCCTGCAGGAGCCTGAACACTAGAGAGAAAAACTCCATGCTGAATTCTAGCATGCACTGGAAATTCTCCTTTGTGTGCTGGTCATAAAGCAGGGGAATGAAAATGCCTCTCCTTCCTGCCACAGTGTAGAACTTTAGGTAGGAGCTAACTTGTGACACGAGAACAAGGGTAAGTTCTGGTGGTGGGGGAACTATAGGAATAGGATATGGATAAAAAACTGCCTAGTTCTGAGACAGTTTTAACAGAGCTGGAAACAATGTCCAGTTTGCAAAGGCCTGCAAAGGATATTTTGGGCTAAGCCTTCTCTGCAGTACTGGAGAAAATGGAAATGTCAGCCAGCAACATCTGGATCATTTTGGCTAAAGAGGCAAATTAAAGACTTCTGGATACACCAGTGTTGTGTGAATGGCCCTGTTTTCCCTCCTGCAGAGAGTGGCTAAGACCTGTAATGACCAGGAATACATACGATTTGAGCTGAGTTTGTCTGCTCCCTCCAAGGCATTGAACGCTCCGTGAACGTTATGGACCTGGAAAGCAAAAAGGCACATGAAGAAACCTGACTTGATACTCTTGATCTTTGCTTCCCTATCCTGTAACTAGATCAGCCTGATTCAACCTTTTGCGAAAACAAAGCCTCAACCCACTAAAAGATGACCTGAAATATCTTCCAGTGACCATCATCACAGAGGTTGGCTCCAAGTAAAAAAGTTGATTTCACAACACCTTACAAGATGAAACTCCAAAACCACTCCAAAGCTAAAGGAATTGCAGTTGGAAGAGGCCAGTTGTGAAATTTCACTGTGAGATTATTTCCTAAGAGCAGAATTAACTGTGACATTAATTTATCAGGCTGAAAGAGAACTAAATGGGAGTCACACTCAGGTTAAAACTCAGGAGTTCTGCTGCAAAGGTAGACGTGTCAGAGCAGTTGGGCTTGTACAGCTTGCACTCATTAGCCCACTTGTCACACTGTGCCCTTGCAGATGGGAAGGACACATGCCACCACTGCCATCCCTTCAGCTTTTCCTGCAGCTGATCCCAGGCATGCAAGTATCTGTTTGCCCAGAATAACAGGATTTCCATCCTATGCCTTGCACATACTGTGATCTGCAGTCTGATGTCCACCAACAGAACAATCAATCTGTGAACTCTCCAGACAGGGAAATCCCCCAGCATGAGCTGTAGGTTCAGACATTGTGTCACTCACACAATGCACATTAACCTACACAGAAAGGACAAGTAACTCCACAGCCTAGAAATTCCTGACCTTAAGTCAGACGACAAGGAAGAAGAGTTTGGAGTAAGTATTTGGTCATGGGTATGACAGAGTTTCTCCTTGCCAACAGGGCAGTGCAATCTCCTCCCAGACCCTCTGAAAACTTACAGCATGTGGATGTATTTGTCTCATCCTAAAGGCCATTTCCCTATTCTGAACACTACGGAGTGGATGACAATATGGAGGAAGCAGCAACTGAACCAGTTTTGCTCAGTAGAAAGGACGTCCTAGAGAGACAAAATCATCACCAAGTTCAAGTGGGAGGTGCAGGTAACAGGAGCAGAGCAAGAGCAACAGCTGAACCTGCTGCAGTGCCTTTCACTGCATTTCAGATATTTTACACAGCAGCAACCATGTCCAAACTACATGTGCAGGCTGTAGTTATTCTTTACTCATTGTAAAAGGCATATGAAGAAAGAGAAGCCCCTTCTTCAGTATTATGCTGCAGTATTATGTTCTATTCTTGATACAGGTAGGAAGTAAGTCTCTCACAGCATATCTGAGCCAGAGACTTTAAGGTCCACTTCAAACTTCCTGTAGATTTATTCCTCATGTAGACGAGACCAAAATTCAAACCAGTGACTTCCTGTATGACAGGTAACCCAGTAAAGCCAGATGTGGAAAGTAAGAAACTGTGCCTTTTCAATCATAATTTCTCTTGAGTACTAGATCGTAGTGTTGAATAATCCTGGTTTTAACCTTGAGGGGTCTTGTGTTCCCTTGATAGGTCAAGGCTGGAAGTTATTTTAGCCTGTTCTTGGTCTCTGCCTGAGTTATATGTCCAGTTATATGTCCTTGCATGTGCTTGTAGAGGTTAAAGCACAGGGTGTCCAAGGTCCTGGCAAGCATCTTTTTGAGGCCCATGTTACGAAGAATAAAATGCTGACATACAACATATGTGGACGTATAACTCGGGCAGAGACCAACAGCAGGCTAAAATAACTTCCAACCCTGCAACTGTCATGGGAAGACACCTCATAAGGTTAAAAACAGGATTATTCAACACCATGATCCGGCACTTCAGAGAAATCTACGATTAAAAACTCATAATCTCCTACCTTCCACATCTCTTTCTTTACTGGGTTACCCGACATGCAGGAACTTCATCCTTGAATTTCAGGCTCATCTAAATGAGGGAAAAAATCTACAAGAAGTCTGCCACTATTGTGCATGAAGTACTGATGAAGACTTGCAGCTCATTCGATGCCAGATGAGATTCAAATCTCTGTTTCAAACAGACTGGTTTTTCTGGAGAACACAGCCTGGTACCTTAGTGGATCATTTTGGCAGGGTCAGTAACAACCTACAAAGAACTAACTCCCAGCACATGACATAAGTGAACAAGAAGCTTCTCACCCTGTTTAAGAAATATAAGCATGTATTACATCAAAGCGGGTGGAGACAACCCAAAATATTCAAAGGTGCATCTAGACATCTCCATACTTGCTGGCTCTCAGTGCTTGCTGAGTCTTGGTAGCCCCTGCTTAGAGGACATATCGTCCTTTAATTTGTGTTGTTTAACTCCTGTTTGCCTACAGGATCTGCAGCACCTACGTGCTCCCTTCTTGTGTACGGAGACGATGAGTAGTTATTTTGAACTCTGAAAATACTAATCTGAACTTGTCCAAATTAGGAGCCAACTACCTGTTTGCTAGACAGGTTTCTCACCACCAGAACTGAAGACACTTGCTCCTTTGCCCCCAACTGTCCAGGCTCCTCCTTCATGCTGATTCACACTTCAGCTCCCTTACTCCAAGACTCCATGATAAAACAATGGGAATGCTACCTCAGAGCACTGATTTCCCAAGCAAACTGCAGAACTCCCTATTAGCACTTACCCAATATTTTTCATAATCTCCCTGTGCTTTACAGACATTAAGCCAAGCTTATTTATATGCTAATATTTCCCCCGTTCCCACACAAGATATTTCCTAAAAGAAGCCGGGAGCAGAATCAGAAGACTACAAAGCAACGCTTAGACTTGTTAGCATGAAAAAGGGTTTTGGAAGTGGGTGTACAAGAAGCAGACTAATGAGACGTCTGTGCTGAGGAAGGAAGATTACAGAGAGACTCCGGGTAAGCAATGTTTAGGGTGAGTCGCAAACTGGGTGTGCACATGCATAACTCCCACCTGTGATGCCAGCTCCTTGGAAGTAGGCTAGAGAAGTGCTGTAATCTGCCCTTATTGAGAAACCAGGTATTATTACATAACTTGCAACACCTGGTGAAATTCTATCCACTGGGCAAGTGCACACATTCAGCTTCTTCCCAGCAGGGAATTGGCAGTTCCAAGTCTAACTCGTGTTTCATAGAACAAATCTGACTAATAGGTGTCTGCTATACAAGTACAGTGAAGTGAATTAAAAAGAACTTGACTGGTGCTGTGGTAAAGACAGTAGCAAGCACACATCTTCCCTGAGTACACTCACAGCTCCTCCACAAAGGCAGAAAGATTTGTTTGCTGTCTTAATTCTGAAAATGGGATTTTGCTGAGCCATGAATCCTCATTCCTACTCCCTGCAGGAAGACAGCCACATAGTTTTCCAAAAGCACTTTCAGTTTCAGAAGAAAACAGCAAAGTTACTCTATGATTGGACACTGCTCCTCCCTGAAGTGGTGGCAGGGAACCAGCTGTGAACCCTTCCAGATGTTGCATGGACACATGGGATGGGCTTGCTGACCCAGGCAGTCCTCTCTTGTGGCCTCTCCACACTGCACATGGCCCTTCCATAAAATCCAAAGTGTCTGATGTTAAACCCCTCTCATTGCATTCCCCTGCAGCCAGGGAATTTTCAGGGACGAGAACTCACCTGTAACTTGTCCCCAAAGGAGAGCTTGTGGATGACGTGAGTCATGTCGGGGTTCTGGGGCTGTGCAGTGGCACTGTGCGTCGACACGTGAAAGTTACCAGGGACCTGGAATTAGTCAGGACAGGAAAGACAGGATTTCACATTTTACCCCTCAAGGCACTGCTCTGCTCTGTGATATGACGTGGAAGTGCCTGGATCCATCCAGGTTGTACCTACTGAGCAGTGGACAACCTCTGGCACGTCAGAGAAAGGCTCTGAGATACCTCCCTGCACTTGATCAACACTCGGATCAGATACATCCCGCAGCCCAAAAGTTTGGCACCCTCACATTGCCAGTGCTGCTGACTAGGAGGTGATGAGTGGATCACTCCCAGCTCCAGGGATTCACAACACTTAAGGCTATGTCTTTCATCCCTATTAAAATAAAATTCCTGTCTCTGACAGGCAACAGTTGCTTAATGTTTTACTCCCACATCTCGCATTTGTTAATGGGCCCCACTGCTGCAGAACAGCCCAGAAAGCTGTGGATATATTCTTCTTGCAGTACTGGTTGAGAGCAGCTTTACATTTGAGATTGTGCCTAAGAATGAGTTTTAGATAAAAAGAGGAAAAACCCACCAAACCTAAGGGGCCTTCCCATACAAACTAATCTACATTTTCAGTTCCTAGCCCTGGCAGGAGACAGCAGGAGCCTTTCCTCTTAATTTTTGAAGTGGAGGTAAATAAAAACTTTTGCAAAACACAAATTTCATTTAAGGACTCAGTTCCAAGACAGAAAGTGAGCACTGGTGTCATTCTGATGGGACCACTCCAGCCTGCACACACTTTTCAGGTCACCAGCTCTCCTCCATGAAGTCCTTCAGCAGATACAGCTCAATCACTGTTATGGAGGGTGCAAGAATATTTTTCAATGGAGGAAAGGTTGTGAAATGAAGCAACACTGAGGAGCAATGTGGCACAGCCTAAGACAAGAGTGGGAGGATGGTTATAAAACTGGTGCCCATGGTGCTCTCTGCAGAGACACCTCACCAGCAGGGCCACGGGAGGCCACATGCCCGTTCCATGTGCTTTCAGGAAAGCTAATTTAATGACTTGAGGAACAGCAGTGCACTCCTGGGAACACTTTCAGGTGTGGACACCAGCTGTGTCATAAACAAGCTCAGTAAACAGGGCGGCAGACTCTGCAGTAAGTAGCACACAATCATCTCACTGTCACCTTGTCCTCCCTCCTCAGGTTCGAGAATAACACCCGAGTGCAACCCTTGGTCAAGTTTCAAAGCCTGGCCAGGTCCCACTCCAGGTCCCAGCTCACACAGAAGCCTGTACAATTCCTGCCAAGGGAATGCAAACCTCCAGGTCACACACACGAGGTTCAGGTTGCTAGACCCAGAAGCCCTGGATCAGGTTCCCTCCTCTGACAGTTGTCCCAGGCAATATATGAGGCACAAATAAAGTAGTGAAGGAAGCTCCTCACTGCCACATACATCACCCCGCTTCTGAGCTGCTTTGGGGAGCAGCACACACCACATCTACCAGACAAATCCCCCAGCTCCATGCTTTGGGAATTATCTGAACAAGAACTACCTTGCAAGAAGCTTTTTCCCAGTTTTGTGGACTATCAGCTGCCAGCAATCTTGGTGACTTAGAGGTGAGGAAGCACCTCTTTTTAAGTCCCTAATCCTTTGCATGCCAAAGAACCAATAAGAGGTTCTCCCTGTTATTTCTAGATATGATTGAACATGACCTGGGAGGAAAAGAAGGAAGTAGGATTTTGTAGCCTGTGGTACATGGAGAGGAGTGAATAAAGGGTGTGCCCTTCTTAGGACATCAGTGGGTCCCAGCACTGCCTCCCCCACCCCAGCTAGTCATCTCCAGCATTACATAGCAAGATTATTCAATCCTGAACACACCCATCCCAGAGAGGAGCCTCCTCCAGGCCTGGATTTTCATTCTTTGAGACAGAAGCAGAGCATCCCGGCAAAGCATGCGCAGAGGCCTCGCGCTGTATTCCAAACATCCCAGCACGGAGCTGCTTCTGTTCCACTGGCACCCTCTAGCAGGGAACATTCCTGTCATTCTGCGGCTCTCGGAACAAAAGAGGGCTTGGATAGAGACATTGCCAAAGACCTCTCCACAGTGAGTCACATTCTGGAGGTGCAGAAGTCATGACAAGTAAACATAGAAGCCACTTGGCGTTTGTAGGGAGTACACACATACTCTAAACATTAGGCTGCTGCACTGAGAGGCAGCACTGGCTGCAACACAGAGCTGCTCTCTGTTCAGCAATTCTACCTCAATTATCTGTTTTGGAGAGTAGAGAAACCCCCTCATCTAACACATTCCCTGTGGGTCTGGCCACGCAGCGTCCTCTCCCCCAATCATCTGCAGCACCAAGACTTAACCTTCCCCCTGACCAGGGATATGAACATACACACGGCAGGAGAGGCACCGACACACAGGTTTTCAACAGCATTTTACAAATGGATCTTGCCAGCATTTCTCTTGCCAGCACACACTGTCATTCCTACTCACCTTGTTGATGCTGAAATGGCCCTCAAACCTGCAGCCATCCCCGTTATTGAGAGGGATCTTCATCGAGTTGTCAATATGACCCACTTCGTGCCTTCCCATTTCATCTTGGATGTCCAGTCCAACCACTGCATGGGTGGGAAGGGAGAGGACAAAAAAAATCAAAACAAAAGAACAGGAAAGTTGCACAGGAAAAGCATGCATTGCTTTTACCGGGGAAAAAATCCACATCTCTTTTGTTGACATCTCAAATACTGTTATACCAGAAAGAACCTTGTCACCAAACTTTTCACACTGCCTGTTTGACTTAAATATACCTCCCATGTCCTGCCAGCTGACTGCAATCTCAATTACACAAACAGAAAAACTTTAGGTAGATAAGCAGGTGATTTGGGACAAAACAACCACCAGCTGGTGTGTTCAGTTACGAATGAAACGTGGGATGTTTCTTGCTCCCAGACACAGAAGGATTGCTATAAGAAAAGAAGGAAATGAGAAAATAAGATTTAGAAAGAAGCCAGTGAGGGAGATTAGCCACTAACACAGGCTGCAGAGTGAGCACAAAGTTCAAGAAAACAAGTGTCCTGGTCTGGCACAGAAAGCAATGGGATATTGGCAAAGGCTGCAGCTACTTGATCTCCATCCACCCTGTTACAGCAGAAGGGCCACTGTACCGCTGTGGGCTCATCTCAAGTATTACTTAAAACACAAAGCAAAACCGCTAAGTGAGGAGGGGTACTCACATTCACAATGCAGGTTTGGCAAACTGATGTTCAGATTCACTTCTATTTTACCTCCACTGTCTTTGTCTGGGTCATCCACGTAGAGCTCATTAACTCTGGAGGGCAGAAAACACAGGTGGGTTCAGGCACACATTTCCACAGGGAAAGAACCAACAATTTGCATGAGAGGGGAAAAAAGGAGACTGGGAAGTCAGAGGTTGACTGGGATGTCTACTACCGAGTTACAGAGAGCAGGGAGAGCCCTCCACAATGGTATGGGGGCAAATCACTTAACTTTACTTATTGCTTGGCAAGTGCAGGGGGCTTTAAACAAGTCCCTTGTTCCAGCAGGAAACAAAATTCCTGCACCCTTCCCTAACCTGAACTTCCACAGGTTCAGGTTAAAAAACAAGAACCTAACGCTGAAGAGGTGGGAGGTTCATGAGCTGCTCTTTGCTCCCCTGGGCTGTTACTCCTTTTAAGAAGGAGGGAAGCATGTGCTTTTCCATTTGTTTCATAAACAGTTTTAGAAGAAGGCTGCTCTCAACCATCCCCCAGGAAAGCTTATTTGTGTCACTTTGTTATTGCCACCCAGCTGACAGAGCAGCAGCAAGAGAAGGCAGCAGGGCATAACTTGGATCTTCCTCCTTAATACCACATTTCAATCTAAGAATGGTAACCAAAAGCAACAACTAAAATTAAGGAGAAGAGGATTTGAGCCAGGAACAGATGGGAAGAAACATCCTGGACAGCAGGATCTAACACACTATACAACAGTCTCCCAAAGAGTAATGCTGTTTCATAGCACCCACAGTGCTGGCACGTATTTCACAAGAGACAAACTACAAATAGAGAGTAGAAGGAATACAGGAGTATAAATATTTATTGTTGGCACATACAATCCATCTGACACGTAAAAAATAAACCAAAAAGACCCAATGCTGAGTTAGCTGAATGGTTCTAGAGAATCCACTCTGGGGAAACTCAACACACTGAACCAAGATGCTGCTGAGATTGCCTACCAGCTCTTTCCCCTCAGAGTCCAACACTGTTCAACAAAGAAGAAGATTCGGCAATTTATCTTCCAGTCAGACAGATTATAAAGCTATTATGGGAACTTATGTTCAGGCAAGCCACATAAAATAAGCTACCTTCACTAGCAAGTGCTCTGTATTATTTTATTTCATGCCCAAAGTGCATGAAACCCTTTGACAAGCCCTTGCTGAAGAGTCTATATGCTAACAGTCCAACCAGACTAAGGCAGCCATAAGACATATTCAAAGTGATTTTGCTCTGGTGATACCTCTCTGGACCACAATGAACTGTTTGCCCTGTGGATCCAGAAGAAACAAACCTTCACACTGAGAAACACGCAGGCTGCCAGTTTTTTCGGAGCCAATTACTCACAGGTCAGTGGGGTTTACAGACACTCATTTAAAACCAGCACAGCACTTGTCTTCAGCTTCACAGCCCTACCTTTCTCTGTTTTTAATTGGCTTGACAAGTTGCTTGCAATCATTACTCAACCTATTTTTCAAGTGATTAATAAAAATGACACAGAGGGAGGGGAAAGATTGCTCATCAGTGACCTAGTTAGAAGCTTCTTGGCTGAGCCCTCTTCTCCTGGGTGGAATGCACTCTTGTCTTCTACGTGTTCATTATTGACAGATTGGGTAGGATCAGGATTAAGTCATATGTCCAAATACGGCTGGGAGGAGCAGCTCCAGCCAGGACAGGCATTAATCCCCCAAAGCAACGCACCTCTCAGTGCTCCCTGAGTCCTCCCATCAATATCCCAGTTGCCAGCCAACCTATTTCATAACGCCTGGCTGCTTCCCAGCTCTCTGGTATCCGGGATATGGGCCATGCCCAGCCAGTGCCATGGGCGACTCGATGCTAGTGGCGAAAACGAGCACTCAGGGCTGGCAGAGAGGAGCAGCAGGTTCAGGAGAAAGCTTTTCTCTTTGGAGAAAAGCTCTAGCAAGGTCAGTTTTGGCATTTGCTGATTTCTGACTCTAAACCTGTCAGAAATCGCGTCTGCAGGCGCGCTCTGACAACGACGGTGTGTGAGCCTTTCAGTGGTAACCAAGAGGTGGTTGTCAGTAGAAATCAAAGGATAAACTGTGCACAGGGAGCCCGTGGAAGCTCTCACATAGGAAGGCCAGTGATGAAGTCGCTTGGCTGCAGACTGGATCACTGAGGCAAAGAGAAGTAGGCCAGTCTGTCCACGTCACACAGCCCATTAGCTGCAGATAAAGGAAACTGGTTTCCAGTCCCGCAGTCCGGTCACTGGACCGATGGTTCCCAACCTGTCCCTTGGGCAAGGCTCATGGCCACTTCCTCCTCCTCCTCCTCTTTACCTAGTAGCCCCCTGCCCCTCTCCCACTCACGCTCCAAATTTCACAACCCCATCTATCACTCTTCAAACATCTGACAGCTCGTGACAGTTGGTCCTTCCTTCCCCTCCCTTCAACTTGCAGCGCTGCCTTTTCAAGGAGCACCTGGCTGTCTGGATCCTGCTTCTCCCTCCCAGCTCCAGCCACTGCCTCCTCATGGCAGCATCAGCTCTTGCTGAGGGTCCAAGCTGAAAATCTGGCAAGGTTTCCTATCAGGTGCTCGAGATTGCATCCTTTGTGTGTTACTGAGGTTGCCTCTCACTATGGAGAACCAAGGGCACAATGACAACACCCTACAGACTGCGCTTGCTAGGAGAAACATCAGAAGAAGCATTGCTTTCAACAAACTAGACATTTCACTCCCAAAATACCTTCTGGAAGCCTCACAGGTAAAACAAACTTTCCAGGTCAAGGCTATTCCTTCCAGGATCTCCCCGTGAACCTCTGTCACCCGAGTCTGGATGGAGCTGGCAGAGGGTTGGCACTCACACCTTCCTTCCTATCCTCATCCCCAGGGCCAAGAAGCCAAATTGCACACAGTCTTTCTCTTATTTAATCAGACTATCCTGGGATGTTGGGAAAAGCACTATTTACCACCTCCAGCCACTCTCCTATTACACGAAGGAATAATGTCTCTTGTGGAAGAAATGAAGCTGGCTCAAATTTATACCTGTCCCTCCCAGAACATGAAGTGTTCCAGGAGTAACAGTGGTTTAACAGTGAATGTGGGATGGTCACAATGGAAATAAAACCTGAGGTCAGGCAGAAGGACACTGTAAATGCAGCTGCTCCTATGGCTGTTTAGAGAGGCAGTGTACAGGGTCATATTGTGACTCCAAAGACGGTGTGTACCTTCTCCAAATACCCCAGGTATGTAGGAGTTGGTATTTTTTACTGGTTGCTGCTAAAGAATATTTGAATAAAAGCAGCACAATAAAGCAGGGGTGAGGTGCAGAGCTCTGGAATTACAACGAGGGCAGGAGGAGAGGTGAGAGGGGGACCTCTCCCCTGTGGAGCCTCCCACCACTGATCCAGGGAAAGGGAGGAAAGTTTCTCAGCGCAGCAGGAGCCGTGATCCACACAGAAGGAATCTGCTTCACTTCTGGAAAGAGCCACTTGGAAATACTTCACATTCCTGAGTGGGGCTTCTCAGTTGCTTATCCTATTTGCTTACAAACTTGCAGCATTACATGGAAAAAGTTGGAGGGACCCTTTGGCCAAGCGTGCGGATCATGCAAATGGCACGAAAGGAAGGGGGCAACCGCAGCGAGAGGGCAGGGCATTGCTTTCAGATTTTATCCAAAGAAAGTCAGACCCATTCCCCACGCTTTAGGTCTCAGATTTATGACACAACAGCTTTGTTTCCCCAGAAACAAAACTTCCCCAGTAATCTATTTCCACCCAGCAGCCCTGGCCACTAACATTAGACGCTTCAGTACTTCAGCAGCTGAAGAGCCTGTGGCCCTTTGAATACAAGGGTGGGCACTGCATCAACCTTTCTGAGCTTCATACACTGCTTGGGTGCTCTCTAAACAAATCCTCCTTGTCCTCTGTCTTCCTTGTGCTAAGTCTCTGCTTCAAGTTTTAGCCTTTTTTCTCCCTCTTTCACAGCAAACAAACAGGCAGCCTCCTCCCAAGTCATGAGCCATAGAGAAAATACAACCACTTACTCCAGCAAGCTGCATTTTACCGTGTCCTCCAATTTCCAGGAGGCACTCTCTGGTCTCCAGGACCCCAAGCCTAAGAGTGAAAATAATTATTCTTTCTTGAGGGAGCCCAAAGCTTCTCAAAAGACTTTTTCAGACGAGCTCTCTTGGCTCCACTTGCCATTTCAGCTCTAATCAACCACCTTCCAGAAATACAACCATCCAAAGCTGATATTCCTGCTCTACCATCTTTTTCAGTTGTACCAGACCAGAGAAGACCCAACGCAGGACAAACAACCCGTCTTCTCCTCAGTTTGTACGAAGAAACAACAAGCAAGTCAGCAAATTCTCTGCTGTGTAATAAACCGTGCACGTGTCTATTGCTCTGCCATTTGTGATCTTCCTCCTGCGTCCTGAATCTCAATCAGTTCTTCATTGTGAAGGTCTTTGTCCCAGATTAGGTCTCGGCTCAGCTGTGAAGCACAGAAAACACGCTGTCCTACAAAGGAAGGAATTACAGTTCTCCAGGAGGCAGGAAGAAGGAGACGGGTTCGAAAGACGTCAATGTAGATTTGAGTCAGAAATTGCAAATGACATCATGACACGACCTTCCGCTTCCCCAACCCACACATGTCCACGGGGACAAACGGCACAACAACCCCTCACAAATGTATAACACCTTTTGTTAGGTAATCGCCAAGTTACTACGCAAACATTAATTAAGCTTCTTACCTGCCTACCTCTCAGGGCTGCTAAGTATTTCATCCTTCTACAGAAAACTGCCTGTGTCAAGGTCAGTCCGCGGCAAGAGCAGGATTACAACTCCCATTCCCCTTTGTCCACGAGGCTCTACTGCCCACGCTGGTCTAGTCTGCTCCAGCATTTCATCTCCCTCAACTGGATGAGCTGGTAGAGTTGCAGTTGCATCTCCAGCTTAATGTCAGAACACATGAATTGTGGCATCTGTTGGCTTATGCTCCAAGATTACTGTCTCCAGCACAAGAAACCCTTGTTGCACCAGGATCACACTCTGCTGCACGTGCAGGTTGCTAAAATTTTCAAGGGCCAAGAGCCACAAGACATGTCCCACATACTTTTGAAGAGCTCTGGGACCAAAAAAACTCTGAAGGCACACCTGATAACAATTCTGCTTCACTGCAGGATCACTCTTGGGCACACAAATGAATCCAGTGTGGACAAGTAACGCTGGTCTCCAAAACTCCTGGCATTTTGCTTCCTCCCACACTCCTGACAGCCTGAACATGAGCAGTCAGGGTGTGCTGCATGGGATGTGAGCCCCTCAGCTGAGCTGTGGGATATTCATACACTGGCCAAGGTATTTTCTGTAAGATTAAAGCAAGGAGGGTCCCCAGTCACCTTAATGATCCAGCCACCTAAAATGAAAAAATTATTTGGATATTGCTTGCCAGAGCTCAAGGAGCATTTGGACAACACTCTCAGGCACATGGTGGGATTGTTGGGGTGTCCTGTGCAGGGCAAGGAGTTGGGCTTTGATGATCCTTGGGGGTCCCTTCCAGCTCAGGATATTCTATGATTATGTGATTCATGATTTATGCTTTTCTGCAAAGACAGTAATTTTATTACAGATATTCCCCTAAGTAATTAATTGGCTTGCAGGGGGGCACAGCCTTCCAATTAGCAAACTTGTCACTTCAGATAGTTTTTTGCCTGTTACTACATTAAAAAAAAGAAAGAAAAAGAAAACACTTCCAGGACCAGTCTGTTGCTTTCCACAGTGTGCTGTGGCAGATGAACTAGTGTTGAGCAGCAACGTTCATACCACAAGCACCACATTCATACCCTCCTACCCCTTCCCCTGGCTGCCAATGCGAGGCAGATGAGAGTAGGTAATTACTCCTTGATGATGGAATACTTGGAAAACTATTATTGATCTTACAGGACATAATTCATGACCTAATTACCGTGATAAAACTGCAAGATTATCATCTTGCCAGCTATTAACGTCTAGCGCGGATCTGACTTAATTAGAGGAGAGATACGCGATTTCTATGCTTTTGATTTGCAACACAGCAGCAGGATGAATGAGGACGGCTGCTGAAGGCAGGATGAGCCATTTCTAGCCCTCAGACTACTCTCAACCTCTTAACCAGGAAATACCAGACACATTTAACACTTTAGCTTTGTTTCTTCAGCCACTTGAGTCATTGGCTCAGTGGGACAACGGTGTTTGATGCTGCTCATTCTGCAGAGGTTCACATGCGGAACAGAGACCTCATTTTCTTTAGCTGTCTTTTACAGAAGTGAGGGGATTTATCCTCCAGGTTCTTGGTTTGGAATCATAGAATCATACAGGTTGGAAAAGAACTCCAAGATCATTAGTCCAACCTTTGACTGTTCACCACCTTGTCAAGTAGACCAGAGCACTGAGCACCGAGTGCCACATCCAGTCATCCCTTGAACAGGTCCTGGGTGACTCCACCACCTCCTAGGGCAGCCCTTTCCAATGTGTGAAGTTTGGACTAAGTCTTCGGTCACTCTCAGTTTGGACAGAAAAAAAAAAAACCCAAAACCAAAAATCAAGAAGATCCTTGATTTCCAGAGTTAAACTCGCCCTCCTCTTAATGTCAATGATGGGTTGTGACTGAGCAAAGAAAAAACCCTCTTCCCTCACCAGCCCTTCACGTTGTTTTTCCTGAGAAGGATGTAGCCCCACCTAAGAACCAAGCTTTGATTTCCTTCACAGCTCTCAGAGGCCTGTTAGGGTCACACGATAAACCTGTAAGATGAGCAGAGTTTTCTACCCTACTCAGGGCTCGTCTCCACAGGAAACGAGTCCGCAGCAAAATAGGATGTGCCTTTACAGTGTGTTACCTGTTCCATGAGCTTCCTGTGTGTCCCCTGGAGCACACGGTGTTTTAGTCTGACTTCCTAACTGCAGTCAGCTCCTGTGCACAGACACAATCTTAGTGCTCATTAGAAATGCCCACACGAGTTATGACACAGCTACTGTGATGCACACTGTCCTCCCCATGTAGGTGATGTTTGGGTTCAGTGTTATGACTGTGATCCTCGAGATGAGGGTGTAATTTTTTGGCTTTCTGCCACCCAGACAAGTCTTTAGCAGCTGAGACTATAAATGCTACGACAATGGGCTGGTCAAGGAAACACAGCTTTGAAGTTGGGCAAGAGTGACCAAACTGAGATTTCTAGTAATACCAGGAATTTCAGTTGCTACAGTCATATGAATGTAGAAGAAAGTCCAACAGTGGGCAGAAGCCAGCAAGTATTAGGGGTTAGTGTGGTGCAGAGACCTTCTTTTCTCACGTTGCAGCACAAGTTCAACAAACCACTGTAACCTCTTGCTTTGAATGCAGACACCAAAGAAACCTCTCGTTGGTGAGAGTCAGACAGTGAATCCTGTGGGCACCACTGCTGAGGTTGGTGCTGACTTGCCCTGCAGCAGGCTGGCCATGCACACACACCACGCACAATTACCCGCTGTAATCGTGCTGTGAGCTAACCACGAGTCCACAGCAGAGAACCTGCTACGTCTGACAGGAGGCACCAGGCCAAGTGCTCTCAGTTTCACTTTGCCATCAAAAATGTGCAGCTATCCCCATTCAATCTGGCTTTGTCAAGCACCTGAAGGGAAATATGACACAACAGGAGAAAGAGTGATGCAGTCTCATAGCACAGCTGGCACTGGCAAAGCAGGAAAGTTCATCCCATGTAACTGCACACTCTTATTAATCATTCAGATCCTGATATTAGGAAACTTCACTCTGGGGGAGATATCTGTTGTGGGAGACTCAATACAAAGGAAACTTGAAGCTTGTAATAAAAGTTGAAGAGAACTGAACAGTTTGCACATAAGGAATCTTCCATATCTTCTTAAGTATTTGAATCATGGGCAAACAAGGCTCAAAAATCTTTGTGAGATATTATCTCCCCTGTTATCTGCCACCACTCAGTTTAAATGCAGGCACAGAGTTTTCACACAGTTCCAGATCATGCAGAGCTCCCCTCTTATTATTCCCCATGATGAGACTATGCTCTCACAACGCCCTGCCAGTAATACCTGACTGAAAGGGAAGCACGAGAGGTTCACAACAACTTGTACTGGGTTCCTCAGAAGAGAAAGCAATGAGTAAGAAACAGAAAAAAAGTTTACTCCTGCTTCAGAAGTCACTGAACTGGGAAGCACTTTAAGTGACTTTCTGAAGTATTTCCGCTGTCCCGGGGGAGCCTTTTCACAACTGCTGTGAGTGAATGTTCCCGGCAAGAGTCTGATGACTTGTAACTCATCTCAAGGAGGTTTCCATACTCTCCGAGCTGTTGTGTTGGACAGTCCATGACGAATCAGGTTCCTGCAGTCATTTGTCTCAGACTCTTCCATGACACCCCCTCTAAAATTTTACTGCTTTATTGCTTGCAAACACCTTCTCCCCACACAGCTCCTGCTGGGAAAGGCAGTTACCATTTCTCTGAGCTTTTAATGAGGAACTTGTCAGCTGAGCATGCAGGAACTTACAGCACCTCCAGTATCTTTGTGGGAAGTGCGTCATCTAGTTAAGAAAAAAGCACAAAGAGCCCTCAGAGAATTATACAATTCTGTTGTTCAAAAAGAAGTTTCTAGTCAGGCAGGTACCACATAAAGGGAGGTGCACTCAACTGGATCAAAATTAGGTAGATATTACTAATTCCTCCTGTAAGGCATTAACTAAAAGAAAAAAGAAAAGCAGATGAGAGAATGAGATCTAAGAGGAGAGCAAGCAAAAATTCTATTTTACTTGAAGCAATTTGTCCAGCTCTTCTCTCTTTTTTAAAACAAGAAATCCAAGGAAATTCAGCTCTGTGAAGTGACTGATAAGGTGACCCCAGCATTTCACAAGCAAACACACGGAACTGAATTCAAAGAAACGGGGAGCGAGTAAGAAATCTAAGATACCATCTCTGAAGGAAAGGTGCAACAGGCATAACGAATTACCTAGAGCTTGATTACACTTCTGTCTTTAGGTTAAATATTACTCAAGGTTAAAATTATTCCTGAAATTATATTCTTGACCCAAGACAGAGCTGCACAAAAACAATGAAAGAGCCTCATGGTTATCAGAATGGCCAATCTAAACACAGCACAGGAGCCTAACGCATTTCAGAGCCTTTCTTTCTTTCTCAGCAGTGACATCTGTTGCTACCTGGGCTGTCATGTGAGTCTGACAGAAGTTCCACCCTTCCTAACTATCCAGGAACTGTGCATCACAGTCTAGTCAGCTCACTGCTACATCAGCAGGATGATGGAGAACAGTTCCTAGAGCCCAAAACAAAGGTACCCTTGTTAAAAGGTACTAAAAGTTTACTTCGGGGCAGGAGGAACATAAGAACAGGGGAAAAAAAAAAAAAAAATCTGATTAACTAAAATGTTTGTTCTATGAGCAATTTTTAAGAGCAGGAATTATTTCCATTTTGCTCAAAGCTGTCTCTACCTGGGACAACTTGTCTTCAGTTATAAAACCTAGGTTTCCAAGTCAGGCTCAACAGAAAGAAGAAAAAACTCATGCATGAACAAAGCTATCTGCATGTATCAGAGTCAGCTCTGACATTAAAAAAAAGGAATTACTGATATTAAACTAATGATAATTCATATTTTATGCAATTTATTTTTCCAAAAAGCATCTCCAAAAGTATCCAGGGAAGACTGGCAGGATGTGAAACCCATTTAACCACAGGGAAGGGAGGGGAAAGCAAACACCTTGTCGGAGATCCCACTGTATCTGCAATGGGACCCTAGACTCAGAGCCATGTGAATTCAACCAGGAGGAACCACACATTTAAACATATGGTATTACTGATGAAAAATACTCAAGTGTTTTTGAGAACCACTTTGAATCAAACAAGTACAAAGGAAAGTGCCCATTCAGGAGGAGATGGGAAACAAATCTCAGATGAGGACCAGAAATCAACAGCTTAAGGAGGAAGAGGGAAACTGCACCCGATGGCACTGATCACCTTGGCACTCCTGTTACCTTACACCTGGTCACCACAGCACTGATGTGATCTGTGGTCACATGAAGAATACTCACTGTGCTCACAGAACAGCCCTGTATGCAGCTAATAAAGGATCAAGCACGTCTGGAACAGTTTTCTCTATCAGAAATATTTTAGAACCAATTTCACTTAGTGTATTTTAGGAAATTAGAAGACTGAACGAATGTTTGAGAATTTGGACTCAACCAAAAGGAATCCAAACCCCAGCAGGCAACTAAGTGACCTAGTGAAACTACAGGAATATTTCTCTCAGGTAGCAGTAAAGCTGTAAAGATCCATATACGCATAAACACACAAACAAGGGAAAACATGACTTTTACTTACATTTCAGTAGCTATGAATCCGGTGAGCTCAGACAGGAAGAGAAACAGTATGAAGAGACAGCAGCAGACAGAGACTGGAACAGAGACAAGGAGAGGAAAAGGTTAGTTTTGTTTCTCTAACAAAGATAAAAACTGTTTTCACACAGGCATATGATTCCCCCCATGGACTTGCCAACCAGACACACTTGAGAACTATGACTCTTCAGAGTCCATGACCCAGAGGAGCCACCAGAGCTGTGACTTCATCGAAATGCCAATATCCAAAATCCTGAGGGGTATCATCATTTTTGGGCCGCTTTTCCCACCACTTATAAAACTTATAAAGCTTACAAAAATTAGAAAACTACCAAAAAAACTATCAGGGCTTAAGGCAACATCCCCACAGCTCCTGCATTCTCCATCTCCAGCACACAACGTTGGTCTGCCAGCTCTCCCTCTTCTTTACAGAGCTGCTTGACTTCTTTGGAGCCTTTGCTCCACATTTTAATTAATTAAAACCTCCAGAAAGGAAGAAGAATCAGCATCTCCTTGCTTCAAAAGCATACAGTCAGATAACACAATGTTTTGTGGATTAGGAGAAATCTTGGTTTATCCTCAAGTTCCAAAGCTCTGTGTAAGTCATCTCACAGCCTGGTCTTGACAGAGCTGGTACAGCAGAGACATGGCAATAATGGTAATGGACTAGTGTAGCCAATGCCTCGTACTTCTCTAATTTCTCCATTTGCTGATATATTGACTCTTCAGAGAGGGAAAATTCCCAGTGAAGGAATTGTGCAATACCTGGACAACAAGTCCCAAGCATTTCCTAAGAATTTGAACCTGGAGTTCCAAGGAGGGAACCCAAAATAACTGGCATGTTACTGGTTACTCTTCATCAGGAAACTATTCAAGCAATTGAGCAGTGACATTCACGCAGCAGTGACAGGGTCACTGACCCATACAGAGGGGCTGGAAGGAAGTACGGCCGTAAATCCTATGGAGCAGGAATGACTGGAGTAGACAAGGCTGTGCCAAGTGAAGGAGACAGGGCTGCAGTGTGCATCTGTATTAGACAAAATACCTGAAGTTCACCACGAATCACTTGCAAAAGAGTAAAGCAGGAACTGGCAGGCGCTTCCAGGGCTGTGACAACCAGAGCACCATCCAGCTCGTCCCTCCAGCCCGGCACAGCTGCAGTGACCAAGTACTCTGTGAACTGACCACTTTACCAAAGCCACTAATTAGGACTGAGAAACACATCAGAAAAACCCTGTTCCTCAGCTTTATGCCACATGACCTACACAGCCCAAATATCCATTCCTTCAGGAAGCTCAAGCAACAGCAGGCTAGGGAATAATTTTATCACGACTGCATCAGTCCAAACTCCCTCAGTAGAGAATGTGAGAAGTGCAGGAAGGAAAGAGGAGGTACTGAGGGCAAGTACTGAGACAGACATCTGAGTGACCTAAAGCCTTGTGCCTCATTCCTCAGATTAGTCAGCTGATAGTTCTGAGGAAAGAGAAATGCGTTGTTTCCCCTTCCTCATCAGAAGAATTTCAAGGGTGGATTCATTTACTGACCCTCTGTGAAGTGCAAGGCATTGAAAGAGATGCCAAAAACACCATTAGTTAGGATGAAGAAAGAGAGAAAAAAATACAAAGACCGGGAGGAGAATGGGAAGCAAGAGGGGATACTAATTTCCAAAGAAAAACCTCAGAGGGTCACACACTTGCTTCCAAGTCTTGGCTTTCGGGGCACAGAAGATCACCATGGCTGTGACCCAGCTGAGCCCCTGGCACGGGGCACCACACAGTGTGGGGGGGAGGAGAAACTTGCTGCGTGTTTGCTTAAAGCACAGCAGCAAATTCTTATGACAACTTCCACACCTCTGTACGAGCCCAAAAAAAGTTACCGAGGCACAAGAAAAAAAGATCCAGTGTCTCCTAGTGTCTCCTACCGCTGGTCACAGAGCAGCAGAGACACGAGATCTCTGAGCTCTGGCAGAACTCAGGGGAGAGCGTTTCACACAGGCAACCCTTTCTTCTCTAATTGCTTCCCATATTCCTCACGGCTCGTTATCATCCCATAAAGGCTTTCCACTGCTTCAACCAGACCTCTCTGCTCTCAAGCACTTCTATACAAGCCTGGTACTTCTAACTAAGTTCTCTTCCAGAGCTTCCTCTCTTCTAGTTTTTTAACTTTCTTCTCTGCCACTTGCATCATCATATTATCTTCTTTTCCAGTATAGAAAGCACTTGCTGCCTGACGTCCATCTTTCAATTCAGCTCTTGCAGGGAAGGCTTAGGACAATACTTACCAAATACAGCACAGTAAAATTCCACTAACCCACATCTAAAAAATCCTGCAGGAATGCCCTGAAGCACTCGGCAGGGACTGACTTTCAAAGCTCCTCAATGCTTTTGCCAGACTTCAAACTGCACAGTCAGTTTTCAGCCCATAAAAGTGATTGCTGAGGATGAACATGAGAGGGGGATATAAAATCATGAGGGATCTGAAGGAGATGAACAGGCAACAACCACTCACTGTCTCTTCCAGTACAGGACCAAAAGGGAATAGGGAGGTTAAAAACAGGAGAAGGTTTTCTTTTATAAAACACTTGATCAAATTCTGAAGATTCTTCACTGTTGAGGATGCTTAGAAAATAAAATCTGTAAGATTTCAAAACGGAATCATACACATGCCCTGAAGAAGAAATCCACTGAGGGCTATTAAACACAAAGGAATCACCTCCAGCTCAGGCATTTCAGAAACCCACTGAGCAAAGCCTGGTGAAATGTTTAACCTGTGCCTGTGCTCTTTCTCTGGCATCTGCTGCTGACCACTCCTGGCAAGGGGACACTGGGCTGAACGGACACTTGCATCAACCATGGCTGCTCCTGTGTTAAACTCTTCCTGCACACACACATTCTCACGACAGGGGGTGTCTTTGGCATGAGATTCACATGAAAGCCCCATGTGTTAAACTGTCTCCAGAGCCAGTATTTTCCCAGATGCAGAACACCAGCTCCTCTCCTAAGCGTGGAGCTGCGGGCACAGACGATGTTCCCAGCGTAAGAATTTATGCACTTCAGCTGCTTATTTCATAGTGAAGGCTTTCACTTGCTTCCATGCAAATGTGCAGTTCTGCCACCCACATTTGACAACTGCATGATATTTGGAAAAGTAGATTAAAGGCTAGGATCAGACAGAATCAAACAATTCATGCATAAAGCTTCACTTAACTGCAAGAGCACTGCGACGTTCCCACAGAGCTCGAAGGACCATCTAAGTCAGGGTTCTTAAATACCTAATATGATAACACAATCAATATATCAAAGGTAGAGACACACTGCTGTTGGCTAATCTTTAATCCCAAAAGGATGGGAAATTCTGCCAAGTTTTTAATTCCTACACTAACCTTTTTGTACACATCCCTTCTGATACCTACCCCATCTACATACATTCCTGGCTTTTTCTCCCCACCCCATAAGAAATGAAAGAAAGGCAAAGTGTTTAACACATCACACAGGCTGAGAACGTGGATCCATGTCTATATTAAGGCATAAAATTAATAGCCTTTATTATTCAATGGAGCAAACTGTTATGAAGCCCAAGGAACGGGTCTTGTTACAGACGCCATGTGATTCATAACTTTGATATTTCCTGATGTGTATTTAAAACTCCATCCCCCAAACAGCACTGAGTATTTCTGGATAACATTTCCATGTGTGCATACAACATGTGCATGCAAACTATGCATCCACACGGATTGTTAAATAGCAGGATCATTCCAGCAGCTGTGTCCGACTGCTCCTGTCCAGCCAGATGCCAACTGTCAGCCAGCCAGGGCGTGTGCTGCTGCTGCTGCTTCCATACCCAAACATGGCCAAGCTGTCACCACATTAGTCAGGTCTGTCGGAGTGGGCCTGTGTGGCACCACAGACACGCTACATGGGGGTGGGAAAGCCTGTAAAGAACCGGTGGACGGGGGACGACGAGGGCATGACTGGCTGAGGGCACGGGGATGCTGCCTAAGAAAGAGAATTTTACTGAGAAAAAGGAGTGAGTAACTTCTACACACTTTTTCAGAGAAGTCCACAGCAGGGCGTATGTTGTTCTACACAAACCTCGCTCCAAGTAAACTGCAGTGGACTGTTCCTGGTTACTTCATTCCTAAAAAAAAATGTTCGTAGCTGGAAGGGTTGCTACACAGAGCTGAAATATCTTGTATGCACCGTTCACTGCAACTTTGGAAATTACAAAACCATACCCAATAAAGCCTCGATAACCCTCCAGTTGGCTTTTGAATTTGCTCGTGTTCGAGATCACCTGCTCTCCTCCACCAAAATTCCTGAACAACTACTGTCCCTCAGCTGCTTCCTCCCTAGAAGCCCTGGCCTCTTCAGCCCTGGTGTCAGAAGCAGAGCTGCTCTTTTCCATCTCTTTTCTTCTGTAATCTGATTTCTGCCTTCCTACCTAATAAACCTCAAACTTTTTCGTAAAAAGGCCTTTTTACAATCCAAGAGCCACTGTAGAAATCCTGCAGTAAATCCATTCCTATTCCAGAAAGCCTTCGGCACCAAAGTGATACTGAGCTAAAGCTTCAGCAGAAATCAGGTGGGAAGCACCTAAAGTAATAGTTGGCTGCTATGGAGTGTTTATACCTCCTGTGTAAAACCTGGAGGATTTAAAGACAGCCAAAATGCAGTTGCAGTCACAGTCATTTCACATATTTACTAAACCCTGAAAGATTTTTTGAGAGGCAGAACCTTCCCCTATGCTCAAGCTCCCAATGTTATTATGAGCTGACTTCCCTCAAGCATTTATCACAAAATCAGGCAACCTTCCCAGGCTTCAAACTGGCCCGGCATTGGGCTCTCTCCTTCATGGCCTCCTACAACATGTAAGATTAGTGGCTTTCAAATTACAAGCCACAGGCTTGGTCAGACAGAGAGCCCATTAGGAAAGCTGCTCACCAGATCCTCACAGGCAAAGCCACCAGTTTGTTGGCTGCCTGTGTGGTTCAAAAGCTTCTATCTAAAGCCTGTCTAAAACTACTCTGAGAAAAAGAAGGAGAACCAGTCAGAGAAGAAAATCAAAGCCTGAGAAGCTGCAAATAACAATAGAGAGAAATAAGTCAGCTAATAATTTTAAGTAAGAGTCACAACCTTCAAGCCTTCCCACAACAGACTTATCACTTGAGCTGTTTACTGCAGATCAGAAAGCCTAATACTGGATGGCCTTTGATGGGCTTTTTTGTTTCTAAAATACTCTTTTGCAGGTGATTCATAACAAGACAAATTCTCAAAGGGAGCCTAGTTACAGTGTGGGAACTCAGTTTCCAAAACAGAAGGGAAGGCAGGATCACTCACAAGTTCAAAGTGTTCTTTCAAAACACTAAATCTCATAGCCCCTGAATTCACAAACAGTTTTAGTCAAGCCCTTTGTTCACAGTTTCAGCAAACCTAAAAGGGAGTCAGGATACAATTAATTCAGCAGTCAGGAGAACACAGAGGACACGGGCTCTAACAGTAAATATTTAGGGTAACATCTTCACAGGAGCACAGGATAGTTGAGGTTGACAGGGACCTCTCTGGAGATCATCCCGTCCAACTCCCCTGCTCAGAGAAGGTTGATCAGGGCCAGGTCTGGTTGTTTTGAGCATCTCCAAGGACAGAGTCTCCACACCACCCTGGGCAACCTGTTCCAGTCTTCAACCATCCTCACCGCACGGAGTTTCTTAAGCCCACAAAGGGCTTTCCTTTGTGTCCACTGATTCACCGGCCCTGACTCAGTCCCATCTGCTGTCACCAAGGGATATGACATCACTCACGTCAGCGGTGACATACAGGACTACTGACCCATCTACAAGAATGGATGAATGGAGCACAGCTCTATGATCAAAGGAAGTGCCTGCTCAATGGAACAGGAAAGCTGCATTAGGAGTGTAATTACAGGCCTGGCAGGATCAACCTGATCGATGTTTGCCCCGTACAGCAGCTCGCGGCACATAATTGTGTGAAATTGCATTACTCAGCCTCCAGCCTCCCTCAGGAGCAGGAAGGAAGGAAAAGGGGCCCAAGGCAAGAGATTTGTATCAGCCAAAGTCTATGTATTGATACACAGGAGTGAGAGTGGATCGCTATCGGTGGTTTCTGCCCGAGCAATTTTAATGCTTTAAAAGCACGACAAATAACTACAAAATAACATCTGTGCTCATTAGTCCCACCTACATCATCAGATTAATTCCCTGAGTACACTGTGAGCAAAATACGTGTTTCCCACATCATCTTCACCATTGGCCACCGCACACTGGCTCCCATACTGCTCCTTGTGGATTCAGAACATGGATTCCCTGTTTGCAGCGGTTCAGTTCCTCAGTTCTCTTCTGCAAGCACAAGCCTGGGAGCATCAACTGTGAATGCAACTATCAACAACAATTTTTCACAGTGACTGAGGGGGTGCCTGTCAGAGGTAAATTAAACCTGCAGCCATCTCCATTCCAGTGTTTGGAGCAGACTCCCAGCTTCTGTTCCCGGGCAGAGACCAGCAAAAAGCTCTCTAGCTACTTCAGGAGTTAGCAGAGCGGGAATTTTCATACCAGTTTTTAGGAGCTCCCTTTCATGACAATACATATTTACTGTATTTTCTTGCTGAGATTTCATTGCTCTTGTGAGACCCCCCTGGAATGCTGTGTACAGTTCTGGTGCCCTCAACATAAGAAGGACATGGAACTGTTGGAACAAATCCAGAGGAGGCCACAAAGTTGAGAAGGGGATTGGAGCAGATGCCCTATGGAGACAGGCTGAGAAAGTTGGGGCTGTTCAGCTGGAAAAGAGAAGGTTGCGTGGAAACCTCACAGCCCCTTCCAGGATCTGAAGAGGCTACAAGGAAGCTGCAGAGGGACCTTTCATCAGGAACTGTAGTGAAAGGACAAGGGGGAATGGGTTCAAGCTGAAAGAGGGGAAATTTAGGTTGGATACATGGAAGTAATCCTTCCCTGTGAGGGTGGTAAAGCCCTGCAGAGAGAAGCTGCACAGAGAAGCTGTGGCTGCCCCATCCCTGGAAGTGTTCAAGGCCAGGTTGGACAGGGCTGGGAGCAACCTGGTCCGGTGGAAGTGTCCCTGCCCACGGCAGGGGGGTGGAACAAGATGGGCTTTAAGGTCCCTTCCAACCCAAACCATTCTGTGATTCTATGACTCTGAATGTATACAAACTACTCCACTGTTTGATGGGGCAAAAGAACCTGTTACATCAACAAAGGACACCCTTTCCAATGTTTAATATCCCTTTAAAAAAATTCCCCGGAGACAGAGAAGCCAAATGAGTGTTAATTTTAGACCAGGGGTATGCAAGGACATCAAAAAGAAGTTACTTACTAATGGCCCCTGTGTAGGTTGGCTGTGTAAGGTCTTTTGGCACCTTCCTGTAGATGTCAAACCTGAAAGAGGAAAAGCAACAGCCATAAAACAGGTGGAACATCTCAACATATTTCATGTCCCCACAGGGATGAATGATGCCGAAGTTTTTCCATCCCGCTTTCCAACAACATTTTTTCAGTACGCAGGAGGATATGAGAAGGAAAAACAAAACAAAAAGCCCTTTTCTTTTGTACAATTATGTAACTGCATTCTGTCTTGGCTCCAATTTCCAAAGCACTTCCCTCCGCCTCACTGTCATGGATCTGTGCAACCTGAACTGAGAGAGAAGCCAGGGAAGAAGTCATGCTGGACAAGTTTATAGACCACTGTAAAGGGAAAAGGATACTCTGCAGACTCCTGAATAAAGATGCCTGGCAAAAAAGCAGTGAGACACAACCTATATTGCAGCTTATAGTTTATATCCTGCAATAGCCCAAAATAGACACCACCAAAGTCAGAAATCCAGGTGTTGAGACAAGAAAGCATCCCTTGGACACTGGATACACAAGAGAAATGAACCCGACAGTAGGTTTTCTACTCCCCCAGCAAAATCCAGTTTAATATTAGACCGTTGTTTTGATTCGGTCATGGCTTTTAATATCCATATAGCTCAGCTTTGCTATTTTAAACTCCCCACAGTTAAACTTTCCCTGCCCTTATGTGTTGGCTGTATTATTTCCTACCACCTTGTGTTTCTGCATGTCCAACCGCAATGCAGCTCTGACATCAGTTTTTCCACCACCCAATAAAAATTAATTAATGCATTAAAAACACCTACCCACCCTAAAGAAGGAAGTGACTGCTTCTCCCCCCAAAATAGATGTTTTTGGATATACTACAAGCGAGTGAGATCTGATGCTTTTTCCAGCCCTGGAGAGGCACGAGAAACACCGGCTTCCAAATTCCTATTCTACAGTGCACCAAGATGAAACACCCCCATGTTTATTCAGTAGCTACTACTACCAATATACCAGTAGTTACTATACCAAATACTATACTGGGACTTTAAAACTAGATCATCTTTGTTTTCTTCATTCTTTAACTGTTGAGATAACTTGAAGGCACTCTGGATGAACAAAACAGCATTTGCCTTGCATGAGATCGGAAGGACGTGGTTGTGTTTCATTCAGGAGCTGAAGCTGCAGGAAGGAAGGGAACAGAGGGAAAGAAGACCAGGTATAAAGATAGTTCCCCTGCCCAGCTCAAGTCCTGAATAATCTATGAACTCCCCAACAACCCACTGTGATACACTTGACAGCAACACTGCTCAGGAGCTGTATGTTTTTACGACTCTACTCACTGCCGTGTCCTAAACATATCCGCAATATTCCTGAACCAAACAATCCATTTATGGTTTTCCAGCTGCCCTGAGAACATCTGGAAAGTGCCGCTCGAATTCTTTCCACGCACACCAAAGCAACAGCAGCGGATGGCAAAGGAACCCGAAGTAGCTGATGACATCATGGTCTCACAGGCAGAGGAAGCTGCTGCTCGTTCCTGCTCTCAGCCCATTAAACACCGAGCGCTGGCGTCGTCTGGCCAAAGTCACAATAATAGACCAACAGGGCTGAAAAAGCTGAGAAAGAGACGGAGCACGTGAACACACGAGAGCTGCTGAGTGTGAGCGAACAGTCAGAAATAGGAAACAGCTCTACGCCGGATTCAGTAAAAACAGCAGTGCATACTATAAAAGGAAGTTTGCTCTCACAGTGAGAAGTATTTACTAGTATTAAGATGATGACCCATCACAGGACTACAAGGAAAAAAAATCCAGCTTTTTAAAGAGTTCTCTGGAAAGTTGATGTCATGGCAGGGTTCTCTCCTCTCAGGCTGCCATTTTCATCACATAAGGAACACCCAACACCACAAATTAACTTTTATGTGGCGTTAAGTAAGCTTGGATTAGGCAAAGACACTGAAGAAAGCGATCAGTGGCTCCCAGCCAGGTTTATCACCTGGCTTTAAGTGCTTAAAAGGCAGTGCACTCCCTGTGCTATTCTGTTTCCCATCTTTCCTACTACATTATGTTCCCTCTATTCTACTACCATGACACATATCTGGGCAAAGAACATCACACAAAGCATGTCCCATCCTGAATTTACAGACTAGAGGCACACACAAGAATAGCACAAAACAACACAGGAGAACTGAATAAAGGTTTAATGGCTGTGTTTTGTAGATTTAACATGTTTTTAGGTAAGGACAGCCACTATGGAATAACACAGAAGAGACAATGTATGGGAAAGAGGCAACAAGATCAGACTGGATGTGGGGAGGAAGGAGTTGAGGTCTTATGGATAAAGACAGAAGCTTGAAGGATGACATCCAGAACCTGATTCAAGCAGAAGGGAAGGCAAGTAGGGAAGGTGTATTTAAAGCTTGCACAAGGATGCTGAAATGATCTCAACAATCAACAACATGGGAATGGAAAAAGACACATTTGGAATATGAGACAAACACTGAGGGCTAGATTTTGCTCACACCCAAGTGACTACCAGCCCAAAGGAGAAAGGACTGGCTATGTGCAAGCATCCTGGCAGACCAGTCATTTGCTTGCAAAAGACATGTTCTGAGTTAGGAGTGTTTATAATTTTTATATTTTTCAGGGTACCAGGCATCCTCTCAATAAGGCATCTATATTGGCCACAATTTATACAATTTATTCAGTCTGATCCTCGTTGGTGAAAACAGCAGTTGTGTTTACACCTTCAGAGTAGGGAAAGGTGGAAGCTCAAAAGACTTTGAGAAGAACGATGGAGATGGCATGGCCAGGAAACAGGGTTACCTTGTTAACTCTGACTTAAACACCAACTTGGAAGAAACTATGAAATGCATAGGATTTAATGACAGCTTGAAAAGTATGTTTGTGAGACACAAGAAAGCTTAATTCCTAGCAATGAGCAGAGAATGGAACCCCAAAGAGGGCTTCATTAATCACATATAATTATAAGCAAATCAAGCAAACTTCTCAAAACAAATCTATGAAGCTGACAAGAGTTATTGTAACAGGAGACCCTAAGCCCAAAGAAATCAGAGATTTGTGAAAGCTCCAATCAGGCCTAAGCGTTAAAAATCTGAATTTCTAGTTTCCACTTGACAAACCTTTCTCCTTTTGCCACTGGCTTCTTGCCTACCTTGCAGAGCTGAAAGCACTTTCAGGAGATCACTTACACTGTCCTGGGAAGAGGAAAGAATGAGGATTAGACAGCACAGATGATTTGTAATGTATGAGGGAGGAGGCCATGGAGCTGTATGAGTGGTAAAGGGGAACAGGTTTTACTTGCCCTCAGGTCAGATGTTCCTGCAAGCACCTGCAGTAAAAATTCCAACAAGCCTCCAGGTTCCTGAGGCACTGGTCACCTGGAAGAGCATCTGTACCCTGGGAACAGAGACGAACTTTGTGCTCTGGCTATTGCAAAAGCTGCCTTACAGATTCCTACTTCATTCAAAGCAGTGGAAGGTATTACTAACACTGGAGGAAGACTGGATGTTCAAAGGGTTGTACAAGCCAGCTCACGGCACTGCACCACACTGTGAACACACTGTACCACACTGTCAACATCCACCTGGAGAGTCCTGGAGTCAGATCCTAAATGACCATGAGAAACCAGGGTGTAGATTTACAGCATGTCCTGCAGTCACTGCTGAGTGAACTCTCTTAACCTGCAGCCCTGGGCAGCAGCTCACGCTGTTCTCAGCAGGGAGACATCAGTTTAGGCTTACAGAGCAGGCACATGTGCATTTTCCACGGCACAATATTTATATTTAGCTTTTGGCAACTTTCTTCCTCCCCTCAGAAAGGGAAGACTTGTAAGGTGAAGCAGTATCTGTGAGTTAATCAGTTCACACCATTTCAGAGTGGAAACAACAAACTTACTGCTAGGAAAGTTCTTCCTCCAGGTCATACGTGTTCTCATAAAGGGAAGGCTGGACCTTGCGATTCCAGAATAGGAGGCTAAAGATAGAACTAGGCTGTCATCAGTATAACAAAGCAATTTCCTGACACATCTAAAGTGTCTTTTCTTTCAATGGAGAGCAGGGTTGCAAACTAAGAAACGAAAAAAGGCTGTTTGGTAGTGTCAGAGGTTCACAGGAACCAACATTTATAACTAACATGAGGGAATGGTACAATACCTTTTCCTCAATCCAATAGCTGAAAGGACACAACAAAAAACTTTCTCACCTTCCTGACAGGGATGACAACAAACCGGTAAATATAGTCTCTCTCCATCTTTCTTGCAGGCTCCCTTCAGGTACTGGGAGGCCACAATTAGGACACCCCAAAGCCCTTCTGTTCTCCAGGCAGAACAATCCCAGTTCTCTCAGCCTTTCCTCATAGTAGAGGTGCTCCATCCCTCTGATCATCTTGGTGCCTCCTCTGGAATTGATCCAACAGCTCCATGTCCTTCCTGTGCTGGGCCCCTAGAGCTGGAGGCAGCTCTGCAGGGGGGTCTCACCTGAGAGGGGCAAAATCCCCCCACCTGCTGCCCACACTGTGGGATCAGCCCAGGACGTTGGGGGCTTATGGGCTGCCATCACACATTTGCTCTTCATGTTTGCTTTTCACTATCTCCTAGAGCCACAGGAAGCACTGAAGTGTCTAAACCCCAGAGCCAGGCACAGCAGTGCTCACCCGAGCCACCATCACATCCAAGGCTGGCAGAGGCAGTGGTAGCTCAAACCCAACTGAATGAGGTGAGTTGACATCATCAGCCCTGGAGGTGATTCCTGAGTTTCCCTTCAAATCTCTGTGATTGACAGTGCTGGGCGAGTGACAGGGAAGGCAGAAGATATCTACCCAAACACTGCAGTTTTTTCTCCAGTAGATACTTCAGCTGCCTGCCCTGAGAAGGAGATGAGCTCACTCCCTCAGCAGGAGCTGCTACAGGCAGGGCTTTCTTCCAGGGCGTACTTTATGTACACTTGAACAGCTTCAAGTCTGGATCTGAAATATTTCAGGAAATGAAGTAATAAATACATTATTTCACTGAAGATTACCACACCTTCGAACAGAAAAACCTTCTGTGACATCTCTGGAATCTGAAAAGAGCTTTTGTAACGCGTCTGTAAGATGCTGCTAACTTTTTCATGAGCAAGAAGCAAAGAACTTAAGGTTAAAACCAAATACTTGTAAGTAGAACTAACTGGACGGTGGTTAAATTTAATCACAGAATCTCCTGAGTTGAAATGGACCAACCAGGATCATTGAGTCCAACTCCTGGCCCCCAGGAGTAGTTTATCCCTAAATTACTGATACACTGTGTGAAGCTTCTGCAAAGAGACAGCAGAAGCTTTAGTTCTGTGGAGCACTGAAACACAACTCTGGAGAGAGCAGCACTGGCACATCCTCATGTGCCCTTCTGCAAGGTCTGGTTTTACTGATTCAACTAAGAGGCAAGGGAAAGGCTGTTTACTGGACAGTATTTTGGATTCCAGTTAATCAAGCAGAAGTGCAACACATTCTCAAGTGGCACTTGGTCACAGAATAGAATTCAGGCACTGTAAATCAGCAGCAAACAGATTAATTTTCATCCCTTTCCACTCCTCAGATGATTCAGAAATTTAGCTTTAATGCTCACAGACAGAGGAAACGCTCTTCAGGCAGATTATGTTTTTCCCCAGAAGAACTGAATGTTTAAAAATTAGTGTTTTTGAAGCATACCGGCTTTATCACAGGTACTTCTGCAGCACATCCTCAAAGTTAAGAGGACATGAGCATCCATTACAGCAAATTACATTTTTGATGTAAAAGATGATTAAAAAAAATTAAAACCCAATCAGTATCATGGCTGACATTCCACCTTCAGCAAGCCAGTGGTAGCGCAAATCCATCATGTCACCCTGTCTCAGCACCAAAGGGTCCATGGCTGTGATTCACACAGAAAAATGTGGATGTGGAAACAACGCTTGATTGTTCACCTCCCATATTAACCAGCTTCTAGAAATGGCATCTATTTTTCAGCAGATACCACACTTGAAGTTGAGGTCACTAATTCCTGGTGACATTACTCACTCTCAATAACAAGTCCAGTGTAGAGTGAACAACTACCTTAATTTTATTACACATCAGTAGCTTTGAGATCTCTGAAAAAAAGAGACAACTTGGCGCTGCTGAATCAATTTCTTTCACTAACAAACAACTTCACTTGAAGGAACAACATATTTTCCAGCCAAACCAGAACTTCACTATTTAGTTAACCAAACAACGGGCAATTCAACAGCAGATGTCACTAAATTACACAAAGGGGGAATTATCAAATACAGAAAGGTTAACTTTGAAAACACTACAAAGTGTTTGAAAACACTTCATGTATGTTGTTACTGCAGTAAGAAATTTGTAACACTGTTGAGACAGTGTTTGTATTCCAACATGCTTCATGTTAGAGACTCAGTGCTGGACAAGTGCTCACTACTTATGAGGAAGGAGCAACATCTCCATCATGATCTATCAGATGCCATAATGCCTCTCAAAGAAGCGAAGAATAATACACCCTCCCAATGTGAGCTGCCTTCCTGGATCAACAACAGCCCTTGGTCAAGGGCTCAAGTTTAAGTCACAGCACAAAGAAGCAAAGAAATAACAACCCTTCGCTTCAGTGGCAGTGGGAGGCTGTGGGCCATCGATTTGGGCTCTACCACTCTGATTTCTGTGGAGATTCCCCCTTCTCACACAATTATCTATGTATCTGCAGTGCAGGTTCATTCACTTCCAAGGCAGGTGCCTAAGTCAGAAAGCAGGAACGTCTGTCTTTTCACAGCCTTTTCAAAAACACAGCTGTCACTAAAACCACTCACCCTTTCACACACCAGGAAAGCAACCTCCAAAACCTGGCACACCAGCTAACACTGCATTTGTAGGCCAAGCTCTCTGCTCTACAAAGTGAAACTAGACTAAGCCGGTCTTTGAGGAACTATTTCATGCAAGAACTGTTTCCTTGACACTCCACAGGGGAATACAAGCCGGTTAAAGCAGTTTCCAAACCTTGTTTACACTTCTGCTCATGTGCTGCTAATGCCCCTCCCCAGTTTGACAGCAAGTAGCTGCACGCGAGACAAATTCTAGGGAAATATTGCTTCTGGTTTTCCCCATTTGTGGAGTCCTCCTTGCAAACCAAAGAAAAGGGGATCAGAGTATGGCTGCAGACCTCAAATACCAAGAATTTGAGAAGGCATGAGGTCACTATTTTTTCCACACACATGCCAATTCCTGACTAACCTAACAAAGAACTTGCCTGTTCCTTACAAAGTCCACTCATTACACACTCACCAGTAAAAGGAGTTACAACGTGGAAGAGAGAATTTCTACTGTAACACACTGTACTTGCCACATCCAAGAAATGTAATGACACAGAGGTAGCCTATGCAGACACATTAAGTTTAAATAAACTCAATCTTAAAAAAAAAAAAAAAAAAAAAAAAAAAAAAAAAAAAGGTGCTTTTTGTCATAAGAAGATAAAGTGCTCTATTTGTTATACTGGTTTTTCTTTTTCAGGTGGATAGAAAAAGCGATGCACTGTGCATTTCTGGGAACATAAATTCATTCAAAACAACAACCCCAGATTTCTTTTGATGAAAACTACATCAAAAAAACTACACGTACAGTGAAAGATACACAAAGAGCAAGGCAGCTGCCAAACACAGCCTTGGACAGTCAAGCCTATGCCAACATCCATTTCATCCTTGATAGGAGTCATCTTGAGGCAGCTCTGTCTGATAACAGGTTAAAAAACATCTAATGTCTTCCCTTCTTTGAGAGCATCGACCATTTAGACATTCTAAATAAATTCATTTTTAGGCCACATCCCTCAGAATTACATCAGACTCTCTAATTACTTCACACAGACACCAGTGAATCCAGCCAACTAACCATTTCTACTCAGCTGCTATTAAAGAGACAAATCATCCTTAACTTTGAGAAGGACTAGTTTTCCCTGGGGACAAGTACATAACCTCGGGATTTGTCACTCTGCACACTTCTTTTCTTCCTCTTCCCATTTCCTATCTGCCTCCCCAAACACTTCTGTTGTATCGCTGTGTCCCAGGCATAGAAAGCAGAGATGGTTTCTTCCATCCCCCGTATGTGGTTCCCCACAGGAGCTACAGATCTGATGCAAAGACAGACAGTCAGCTCTTCCCACAAGATTTGTGTAGCCGTATGTTTTTGATTTCATGACAGAAGAGGTGCATTAGCAGTTCAGGAAACCAAGGCAGGTGTGAAGCGAGAAGAGAACGAGCAACCTCAGTCCCACTTCAGGAAACACGTTCAAGCGCACACGAAATGAGCTGGAATGATAGTTCTGAAGAGTCTTCCACCAGCCCACAGCATGGGCTACCACACAGCTTTGTTTCCTTGTATTCCTGCCACTGCCACCTCTGGAAGAAACATCCCTAGAGATAGCAGAAGAATTTACAGACCGTGATTCATTCAATACCTGCTACTATTAAGGCTCTTAGCAGAGATACCACTCACAGCTGAGAATCCAGCAGCTCACTTTGCATAAAATGCTTTATCGTTTACAAGGAGGACATGGGAAGCAGGAAGAAACTCAGCCATGATAAATATAACTTGGATTAAGTCCATCTGACATTCAAAGATGACTGTGCACAAACAGACTCCATTTTCTCTCTCCAGGAATAAATACTTCAGTGGAGGTTGGTGTTACAAAGGAGAGATCAGAATTTAACACTGTGTCTGTCTCAGAAGCCTTCCTTCTACCCCCCTCCCCCCAGATCCGTGTTGCCTGGAAGCAGAAGAGAAGGGGCAAAAAAAGGGGCCACACTGGTTATCTCCCATTTGAATTCAGGGAACCAAAAGGAAGCTCTGACTGCTGTCAGACCAAGATCATTCAGGCTGGAGACCAATGGCCAAAAGGAAACGCCCAACTTTTAATCCCCAGTGGTATTATTTGTAGAGAAACCTTCCCACTAAAGGCATGCTGCTTAGTGTCAAGGAGCATTTCTATCTGTGTGAACTGCTGACTTCTCAGGCATCTTCTTCGGTCATTTAACCTAAGAGTAAGAATTGGAAATACTAAGTGTGTAAGAGAAAACCTGCGTCCCCAGCAGCACGAGGTATAGTGGGTCTGTGATCACCCCCTGAAATACTCCCCATCCACTCCCCAGGTGACCCACCGTGGTCCCTTCCAACCTGACCCATTCCATGACAATGCTAAGCCAGGACTTCATCTCTCAGCACTTCCTTAACCGAGACAGACCAAAGAAAATAGATTACAAGGTGCTCGAAAGAACTAAGAGAAGCTAGAAAGGCACAGGGAATATTCCAGTGCTACTTGAAGAATAAGAGATTTTAAATCAAAAATCAAATCACCTAGCTAAGAGCTTCAAAGTTGTTTAACAGGCAGCAACTGTTCCTCTGTTTCCTTGGGTCACTGCTCTCAAACAATGATTTTGGGACAATTCCTCCCCACTTTGTCAACAAAACTTCTGGGCAGTAGGTGCCCAACCACACCAGTTGAAGAGCACAAGCCATCAGGCACGCAGGTGGCTTTTAACCTCTTCAGAGGCCATTCAGCTCTAAATAAAACCAAGCAGGCTTATAAATACACCCTCACTCCACCAAAGTCAGGCAGGTACCTCTGTCAGAGCTTATTTTCTGGCTTTGTTCCTTCCTACAAAGCACATCAGACACTTGTGGTAAGATCTTGAAAAGCAAAGCTGTTACTTTTATATAAAGGATAAATCTAAGACCACCAATTTAGTTTTCAATGTGGCTGTTCAAGATGAAGGAAATGTATAGGTAGAACAAACAGCCCAGCTGACTCAGGTTTGCAGACATGGTGCTCTTTTGATCAGCAAAATACCATTTTTACTTAAAAAATAAAAATAAAATCCCAGACACTTGTTTGAAGTAGTTGGAGGGATTTTTATTGTTCACAGTTGTTAAAACCATACCTAGAACTACTGTGGCCCAAGAACAGAGATAAAGAGATTATGGCCTTAAGCTGTGCCAGGGGAGGTTTAGGTTAGATATCAGAAAGAAATTCTTTACAGAGAGAGTAATCAGCCATTGGAATGGGCTGCCCAGGAAGTGGTGGATTCTCCATCCCTGGAGGTTTTCAAGACGAGGCTGGACGTGGCACTTAATGCCATAGTCTAGTAACCACAGTGGGGTTGGATCAAGGGTTGGACTTGATGATCTCCGAGGTCCTTTCCAACCCGTCTGATTCTATGATTCTATGATTAACCTCTTTACTTGGTAAATTGATTTTATTCAGTAGTGTAACAGCAGGCTGATTCCTGGGGTATGCAGAGACGGCCTGAAAGAACAGTTATCCCATTCCACATGCCAAACAACAGAATATGTGACATAATCAAAAGAGTGACTTGGAGAACAGCTGCTACCTGGAACAACAATGATAAAGGAACAAGCAGGACACAACTCCCCTATGCATGGTGACCCTGACAGGGGCTGGAAATCACCAGACTCCCCTGGGAGAAGGGAGAGGAATGAGCACACAGCTGGGTAGGTGACAGAGGCTGCTCAGCACTGCCGTGGGCTGGATTCTGTACCCCATGAGAGCTGAACAAGTCAGACCCGGTCTGACCAGCAGTTTGGAGCAAGTCTCTAAAAACCGAAAAGATGGGCTTTAATTGGGGAAACATCAAGAACAGCATGTCTTTTTCAGCAAAACCTCTCTTACTTTACTCTAGAAGAGCAAGTGAGTTCCAACTCCCTCCACATTTTCAACTTCCTCTGGTCCTTCCTGTACCTGCGCTGGGCAAAAATCCAGAATTTTGTTCCACAGATCTAGCAAGGAAAGAACAATTTCTACATACAAGTAAATTCACCCTAAAACAGTCCAAAGAATTAGAGCTGCCTTACTCTTATGCCTTCCTCTACACATGTATACGAGGCACTGCTTTTTCTATTTTCACGGAGAAATATCAGTTCAAGATTTCATTCTGAAATCCTTTCTTTAGCTCATGCTGCTTTTCTTCCCACTCAAAAACAAGTCCATGCTCTGACAACTCTGCAGGAACACTTAGATCCTACAATCCAGCACAGACAAAAGCCAATAACTGTTCTTCCAATACAGCAAAGTAGCTGAAATCTGTTCTACTGAGTGGGAAAACAATGGTAGGAAGTCAGCAGCCGAGGAAGAAAATAGGAACTACTGATTTTGAGCCCTTAATTCTGTTAATTCTTTGTTTAAATGACATTTCTATGTTTCCTGTCTGCTGGCAGATGAGAACATAATGTGCAGAGAGCAGCTCAGGACAGCTACGCTACAATCCCAGGGATGGGATGCAGCAGTGGGAGCCAAGAGACCTGAATTCTGTTCTGCTCCTGGCACTGACTCACTGTGCAATTTCTGTTCCAGTCAATTAAATCTTTCTTCTTCAGCTTGTACATTTTGCACAGCAGCATCTGGTAACATCTGCCCACCTTTCCTCAAGCACGTGGATATCTACAGGTGAAAAATTCTGCAAATAATGAAGCATCACTGAGCAAAGCTCCAACTTCTACCTGAGGGGGCAGCTGGAGCTGTGTCAGGGGAGCATTAGACTGGATCTCAGGAAAAGGTTCTTCCCCCCAGAGGGTGGTTGGGCACTGACCAGGCTCCCCAGGGCAGTGGTCACGGCCCCAAGGCTGCCAGAGCTCCAGGAGTGTTTGGACAACACTCTCAGGGACAGGGTGGGATTGTTGGGGTGTCCTGTGCAGGGCCAGGAGCTGGACTCCGATGATCCTCGTGAGTCCCCTCCAACTCAGGATATTCTGTGATTCTTTGAAAGCTGCAGAAAGGTGGCTTATGAAAACAAACTGGATGTGCTCTGCAAGAGCTGAACCTTGGTTCTCTAACAGGGTTGTGCCTGGAGTGCACGTTTATGAACAATCTTGATGGTTTTGTGAATTGGGACACAAACTTTGAAGCACATGCAAAGTAAGATAAGTGATCCTGTTAATCTCAGTTTCACACAGAAAGTAAACACTGAATATACAAACACCAAAGCCTGGCTGGGAATGTGAGTTCCAGATGCAAACACAGATTCAAAGCAGGACTAATAAGCCGATACTTGTAAATACCAAGCAGTTATTAACACGTTTTATAAGATTAACACCTGCATTACAGCAGATAACACACACATCATTAAGTAATCAGTTAGTCCTCATTTACACACAATGGGATATTAATACATATACTCCATAACTTGAGCTTTAATGGACAAACTCACAAGGCTTCAGAATTATATCGGAAACTGTTTAATCCTGAATCACTTTGAGCAAGCTCTGATATGGGAAAGACCAGACAGGGATGTGGAGGGGCTAATGGAGTTTTAAACCAGTTTATCTGGACTGCAACCAGGTGAAGACTGAAATTTTCAAATTCTGTATGACTGATTTCTCACTCACAACATCACACAACTTTTCAAAGCAAATAGTAATTTTTTTTTGACCTGCTGACTCTCCACACTTTTAAGACCAGGAATGAAATGTAGGAAGAGGTTTCCTTGCCAGCCAGCTCCTCCCTCTTAATTCTAGTTCCAAGAACATAATGAAACTAACAGAGGAAGTTTCTGAAACAAGGAGGAGTACTGAGAACAAGAAAACAAGGTTAGGCCACGAGGACTGTCATTAATTATATAATCCAGCCTTTGGGTAACTGGACACTTAGGGAAAGGGGCTGAGAGAACATCAGAGGCATCAGCCTCTGCAGCATTATGTCATCTGGCCTGCTCCTTACTTAGCAGGGAAAGGATTTGCACAGGGACAAAAAAACAAACCCATTGATTTCTAGGAGAAAAGACTTCAAAACTCCACAACAGCTACTGAAAAAGGGCACAAAATATTCATATGTTCTGCTCCCATTTAAATTGATTCCCTTCCAAGGAGTTGGCTCTCCTGTTTTGCTCCCTCCTGCCAGTCATTGTGCTGTCCCTCCATAACACCTTTTTGTCAACTATGTTCTCAATTCTGTGCTTTTATTCTTTTGGTGCACATTAAGCTTGTTCTCTGCTGCCCAAGAACACACACAACAATTGCTATTGCTGAAATACACCAAAAAGTGCAACTATTTTAGGTGACACTGAAGAATGGAAAACAGGAAGCGGTACATCAATTTATTTTTTTCCTTCCAGATAAAATGTTAGCCTCAAACATATTTCAAATGCAATTAGGAGGAGGAGGAAAGTATAATCTCAAATACTCAAAGGTGGAGTCTTGCCAGCAAGCATTTTATTTCCTTTTAGGCAGTGAAGCAGGTGTCAAAATGAAGGATGGAAGAGAAATGTATTTTTAATAAAGTGAGCAAATTATACTCTGCTTCACCAAAAACAGGAGAAAAGTGTCATGAAGAAAAAATGTTCAAGTAAGGGGACTGGTATTCAAAAGGATCCAGCCCTTCCCTGTACTATGAACAAGAGCCATTGTGCTCCTTAGTGGAGCAGCATATTCTGGAGATCAGAGAGAATCAGGATTAACATACACGGCTGCTCCCCAAACTGAGTAAATTGTTCAGATACTTGAATGTCATAAGTAAACTATAAAATCAGAGATTCTTGTTCTTGCAGCTCCCCAGTACATTCTACCCCCCCCCCCCCCATCACACCATCCCCCTTTCCATCCTTTTTGAGACCCCTAGTCCTGAACATCTCTCCCTTTCCCAGTTTGAGACTTGCCAGCTCAGGGTTCCTCTACCTCCTGCCACATTAACAGAATCACTGAAGCTGGAAAAGACCTCCAAGATCATCGAGTCCAACCTGTGACTGATCCCCACCTTGTCAACCAGACCAGAGCACTGAGTGCCACATCCATCCACTCTCTGAACACCTCCAGGGATGGGGACTACACCCTGGGGAGCCCATTCCAATGCCCAACAACCCACTGCCCACAGCTGCTGGTTCCCAGTGTTGCCAGGCTACTGGCCTTACTGGCCAGCTCCTCAGCCCTCCCCACAAACAACAGTCCTGATCTCCAGCAGACACTGAACAAAATTCCAAGTTGGACTGCGATTTCCAAGAAATTCCCTACACACAACTTGGAGCATAATCCAGGCAGAGCTACGGAAAAAGAAGAGTTGTACTGTAGTCTTTCCCACAGCTCCTAGGAATCACAGAACAGTAAGACTCTGTTGCCGCCTTGTACTGCTGAACACCTTGAAACAAGATCTGGTAAGATAAAATTAGCATCAGAAACATGTAAATTTTATTTGTGGAAGCTACTTTCTGGTTCAAGTCCCAGCTGCACTTGCTCAGCACAAAACTCAGAGATTGGTACAAAAGAACATGAACAAAGAAAACATCTGGGGAAGGGGAAAAAAAAGGCGAGGGAGGGATGTGTGAAGGAAACAGCTCCATATTCATAAAGCTTCCCTCAAAAGTGCACAGACCAATCCATATCCTACTGCCCGACAGAGATTTCTCCAGATCCATAAGGGAAACTCCTGGACATCATCTAGGCTCACAATTTCCTGCTGGACCAGTCCAGTTCAACCACTGCTCTGCAGAGAGCAAGCACAGGAAGGTTCCCTTGAAACAATTCAGTAACTGAGGCTCAGACAGGAACTGGTACTTGCCTAAAGCTGACACGGCTTAAGAGCAGAAGAACCTTGACTTGAGAGAGCAGACACTGGCATTCACTCACAACCAAGTCTTCCTTCTCCTCCAAAGTAATTTCTATGGGACAAAATCCATTAATACACAAGATTTAGGGACCAAAATGCTTTCCCAAAGCATCAAACGGGGATTCAAATATACTGTACTTTTTCAGAATATGAATAAACCTGCAGTGACCAGCTCAGGTTCTCCTACTTGAATTCCAATCTCAGCAGACAAGAATTTCTGTACATGTTCCCACTACTCAGTCCCACTTTTTATTTGCATGTAAGTGTACTACCTACAAGCAAGTACAATTCTCCTTCAGCATCTGGCTTCCAAGTGAAGTTCCTGGTTTTGACCCAGTTTCCAGGAAACACCTGTATGGATGTTATCCCAGTAGAAAAACATAACTGATGCAGGCCCAAGAGCTGCAACTTATAGCTGAGGATCAGGTTTACCAGTGATTTTTAGTCCAGATACAACCTGTTATAATGCAGCAACCAGAATCAGATTTCAATGCAACAGGGTCACAGTTGATTTAGAGTGACAGGGAATCTGAGCGAGGCTCTCAGACTTCATCTTTATCAGAAAACAAGGTCATATTTACATTACTGGCTGAACTGGTGGGCTTGCTTTATTCACAGCATCCAGTGGTCTACAGAGATGGACAGCAATTTGGAAGCCAAATGATCTGCCTTGGGATACGACTGTTAAATAAACACTAAGAAGCCATGACCTCCTGAAATCCTGTCAGCAGTTATACTTGCCTGCACGCATTAACAGGCCATTTTGAAGGTTCTTCTATTAAATGTCATCTTTCCGGCTTCTCTGAACTATACTAAATACACCTCATGTGGAAACATCCTTAAAAAAAATAAACAGAAAAGCAAATATCCAAACACACACAGTTCAAACACAGCAAGTCTCACTGTCACGCAGACTGCAGTCTTGTGAGTGTGTCTGCCATGATTGCTACTAAAATACTCGAATATTTCAGTACAAGCAAGATTTTGTAGGACATGGCAAGACTGTGGTTAATGTTTTGGCAGAACAAGTTTTCCATTTTGAGAGCAGTTGGCTCTGTACAGGAATACCTAGACAACAGTTCAGGGCTTGTGCTTGGATAGAAGACAAAATAAACAAGACCGTTCCACCATTTCTTCATTCACTGCAAGACTATTCTTTTCTCACCACCTCCACCATTTGAATTACATGCCCAAAAAATACACAAGCAGTCTTCAAAATACAAGCTCAACAACGTCCACAGCTTCCCAGTCCACGCTGGTGGTATTGCTTCAGCTCTGTTTACAGTGTGATTCAGACATTTTCATGGCAATGAACCATGATGGCATGAAGAAAGCATCTGTGTCACCAAGGACCGAACAAAGGAGGGCAAGTTAAAGTTCAGAAGGAACAATACAGAACTTTCCTACAAAGACAGACCTTAATATTTCTATACTTACTCAGGAAAAAATCTCAACTCCGACTGTATTTCAAGAGAAACGATTCATTAGGGAGACTTAGGAAGAAATATCTACACACATGCTATGTATAATCAGTTATTTGTGGCACAAACATCAACAGGCTCTATCTGTACAGCTCTGCCTGCCCATCTGACTGCTCTGACTGCAGAATAATTTCTCAGGTGCCCTCAAAGGGCTATTGTTGAAACAAAGTTAGTCATGGTACTGCCTGGCACCAAAACCACCGTGGTAATTACGTAAGGTGGCAGCAACACCACTTGGAAGGGTTGTTTACCAGCGACGTTGCACAATGTGAACTGGAACTTGCTCGCCAGACATGGCTGCAGTTCAGGATGAAATTCACTTGCAGTTACAGGCACTTTGGAGAACTCAGATATCAGTTCAGCAGCCAGAGAGAAAACGCGGGTCCCGCAGAGCGTAGAGAGGCAACTACCCAACACACAGCTGTGCTAGGTTGCTAGTTATTGGGGCAGACACTAATTTTGGGAGTGCTGGCTACCAGCTCCCTCACATACAGGATTTAAGACTGTGAACCAAAGCACCATACAAGTGGCAATGTCTGTGGCTGCAGCAGTGACTGCACACAGCTCAGCACAGGGCACACACAACCCTTTTTGCTGCGCCACTGCTTGCACAAACCAGTAGCACAACCCATCAGATCAGGAGATGCCACACCAGCCAGTCTGAGCTGTTACTTCTCCTCTCATCCTCCCCGCTCTGTTTCAGCCAAGAACACGCCTCCCTGCTGCTATCGCCACCGTGCACCTGCTAACAAATGAGCTCACGGTGCCTCTCCCCTAAAGTCAGTTCAGCAAGTAATTCTGCCAAATGAAGGAGCGTGTGTTGATGCAGCCAGTTAAAGGAGGCGCTGGGAAGGTGCCAGCAGGTGCACGAAGCACCCGGATCCGACGGGAAACGCAGCGCTGGCTCGCACTGCAGTCGAAAATTCCTGAGCAAACGTACATTTCCACTGACATTTGATATTTATTAGGCAATGCCAAAGCCTCCAGTAGTCACCATTTCTGCATTAACGACTGGCAAATGTTCAAACGGAGGGCAAACAAATCCCAGAGAAGTTGAAGGGAGATTTGAGGGGCTACAGAAGGATTTTGTCTCTTCTCCCAGGCAACCAGCAGTAGGACAAGAGGGCTCGGTCTTAAGCTGTACCAGGGGAGGTTTAGGCTGGATATTAGGAAGAAATGTTTTCCAGAGAGAGTAATCAGACATTGAAATGGGCTGCCCAGGGAGGTGGTGGATTCACCGTCCCTGGAGGTGTTTAAGGTGAGACTGGATGTGGCACCAGTGCCATGGTCTGGAAACCACAGAGGAGGTGGATCTAGGGTTGGACTTGATGATCTCGGAGGTCTTTTCCAACCCAGTTAATCCTATGATTCTATGATTTTCAGTTGTGACCCTCACAAACCTTTCAAAAGGAAAATGGTAGGATCTCCTTTTCTGAAGGCTAAAGACTAAAATAAGTTGTTTTTCTTAAGCTGACAAGTGAATTAGAAGTTGTCCAAGTGCTTGGTTCAGTGAAGTTGTCCAAGTGCTTGTCTGCTTGGTTCAGACAAGATTTTTCTCCTCAGGCTCAAAATCACCTATAATCAATCTGTTGGTTTCTCCTCATTAATTTGATCAGGAATTGATTCCACAATTGTTCCAGGTCAGATGTCTGAGCATCACTTTGCCTACTCACCATCACAACTATTAGGTCTAATTTAAAACCAAATATACTCCCTCTCCCAAAATAAGGTTGGATGTGTGTCACCTTCTGTTAAGACTGAACAATTTGATTTAAAAAAGACCTTCAGGAATTGAAGCAAAGACCTGCCTGTGTCCCAAAACAATAAAAATGTACTTTATATCTGAATCAGAATACACACATTAAAATACCATTTATCACAGATGTGCCAAAGAACAGCTGAAAGTGGGGGCCTGTTATACTGTGACAATGGACTAAGAGTCTTTGCCTTCCACACTAAATCAGTATTTAAATCTAAATCTTTTCCAAGCCTGCCTCCTTTCCCATGACCACCAAAATCTGGATATAACATATCGTTACTTCATACAGGTTATGACACTGAAAAAACCAAACCAAACCCCAAAACCACCCAATCAACAACAACAAATCCCTAAGAAAACATCACAACAATTAATTCTGGGAAAGAATTTGTGAATTTCTCAGCTAAATATAAAAATAAGGACCCACGGATATTTACTACTCTCTGCCAAACACTAGGCCAGGGCACAACAGAGAATTACCCAGAATTAGAACAAAAACTTGATTTCAGAGTAGTCTATTTTAGTTTTTCTCAGTCTAACCAAATAAAGTTACCAAAATAGTTCAGAAGTTTCAGTATCTTACAAACCCATCAGTAACTCCTCCATGAAAATAGGCAGGTGCAAAGAAAAGCCACCAAAATAGAGAACTTGCAGCAATGTTTCTCTCTATCATGTCCACATCCATTGCAAAGGAGTAACTTATTTTTACATCTGTAATTTTCATTTTTATGTAGGTAATTCTCAACACCAGAGCAGTCTGAAGTACCAGCACCAGCTCAGCCTCCTGCTAACTGGATCACACAAGGTCTGAGAAACTTTCTGGCCCACAATCACCACTGAAGATGACCCAGGCTTACAGTTTAACCTAATTATGATTTTAACCATCCTCAGATGCTGCAAGTGTGCAGGTGACACTGGGTCTTAAAGGCTTGAGGGGGAAATACCATCTCAGCTCCAGTGAGATAACTCAGAATCCCCATTCTAAGGAAGCAGGGGACGGGAAACAAGGAAAAATCTGCCTGCCTCTTTCAGCCAAGTGGGCTTTAAAAAAAAAATGAAAGAAGCAGGCCTTCTGGAAATACAAACTGATTTAGGAATTCTGTAGGAGGGCTGGTGGCTTGTGACATGCACTGAACAGACCTGCAGTGAAGGTTCCAATCTGGAAGCTGAAAACTTGGTTTCATACCAACATCACAGCAGGAGTGGAGAGATTAGCGTGAACGAAAGGCTTTGAAAAACGAAAAGCATTAAGTAAATACTAAGTATTATTAAAACCCTAAAGATACTTGGGACACAATGATTATTATTCACATGAAATTACTCTGAAAATATTGTTTTATTTATAAATTAAATGCATTTGGTATTAGCAAAGGGGACTATCGATAAGCCAAGGAAGCAGAAGTCCTACAGAAAAAAAAAAAAAAAAAAAGGCACAAAAAATTACAAGTAACAAAACAAGCTACTTCCAATATGGAACCACGACATGAACCAATATGGCTCAGATTAACTGATGGAGAGAACTTCCAAGAAAGATGTTTAGGCACTGTGGGTTCTTCAGTCAGGCCAGATACAAACCCATAACTCTTGGAGAGAGGAAAGAGATTAAGCCCCATAGATGGAAAGGTTTTCTTTGACTTTTAGATGGTGAAAAATAGGGACATTTTTGATCATGGGATGTTTTAATTACTTGTCATTGGTGTTTCTGTCATCTCCAGATGAGGGTCTGGAAACCTATTCCCGCTAGAGCTACTTTGTGTGGAAATAGAGCTCGAGGCCCGAACTTCTACCTGGTCTATGCCCCTCTCTGCACCTGATGTCAGCTGTCAATATCCTGCCACTCTAAAACACCAAAAATAAAAGCTCTAAGTAAAGGGAGGATACAACAACAACAAGACCTTGCCTTCCCAAATGTCCTGACGAGAGCAGTTAAGGACAGTGATTGCTTCAGCTGCATTAGCAACCCAGACCTGCAAAAGCTGGGGCCTCCGGAAGAACCCAACTCCATTCCACTTGGAAACTCTGAATTTTGGGAGCCTAATAGATATTCAGGGGCACTTTTAAAAGTTTCTTAATGACCTAAACCTCTAATCATACACAGGCATAACGCCCACTCCAAAGTGTGTGCTAAAGACAGGGTGCCAAACTGTACCTGCCCCAGAGAACATTCAGCTGAAATCTCTGAGAGAAAAGCCTTGTATTTAACACGACGAAAAACGTCACCTCTTCATTCAGAAACTCACTCAAGGTGCTAACCTCATTTCTCCAAGAGCACTGTATTGTACGTCCTAGAGTCGTCAGGAAGTACCTGTATGGGTTTTTTTAACGTACACATCATACTCCACCTACAACAGTAAAATTTTCCAGCCTCAGCAGATTTTGTTCCACTGACTGCACAATGAACAAAACCCGCAACAGCTAAAAAGGGCTCTAACCTTTGCAACATTTTGGCCCTGAACTCTGTTCATGTTTCTAAAACAGGAAAGTGGTTTGTTTCACGTGACATTAGTTTCTCTGTACTTTAAATATAAAATTCCTGTTATCAGCGGCAGCCTTTGAAAAATTCATCTTTGCAGAATAGCTGAACTTCAGCAAGCTTATGATACTTGAGAAAGAGCTTTGAAGTGTCTATTTCTAATCCTCCAGTCTGAATGACAAAGAACTTATTTGCAATTGTGAATCTTAAAGGTGCAGATCTGAACTGATGTCGCTCTTTTTGTAACTCCTTAACACAAACCCTGCCATTCAGTCTTTACTTAATGTCTTTGTTTCATTCCAAAGTGAAGCACTAGTGCTGTCTCTGAAGGTGATTATGCTCTTGGTGAGCCAATGTTTCCACACGCATATTCTGAGACCCAACAAAAATTACAGTTTCAAAGACATCAGAAATAACATTTGCTTTATCTGCTATTACAAAGTGACAGCCACAACCCGGGGTCCCTTAGTGTTCACGTATTTTACAAGTCTGAAAATAGATGGTAATAAGATTCGCAGCTGGCAGAATGTCTCCAAAGCTGAGAAGACTTTTTCTATCAAATTTTATACAAAAGCAGAAATGAGGCTCTGGGCCCCAGATCCCACATGATCCAGTAGATACTGTTTCCAGCTTCAACAAGTTTTCATTCAGAAGCAACTGCCTCCATGTTCAACAGTGCCCCATGGATCACACAAGATCCTGTCAGCCTGTATAAATGAGAGGCCTGGTTTAGAATTACAGCAAAAATATAACACACAACTTTTGTTTGGGAGAACTAAAAACCTGCATTATCACCATTTCCCCCTGCCATCTCAAAGGGGTCACGTGTACAGGTCATGATGATCCTACATGGAAAGGACTGTATATTCCCAAAAAAATGTGTTTTTTATTGTAATATTAATGCTCTAGTAAAATCTACATCAGAAAACTCATCTGTGCATCCTCCCCATGGCATCTCTGAACTTGGAAAGTTACAAATCATTGGCTCAAGAACGGCTCAAAAAGAAAACGAACCTGCAGTTGCTATTTCAGCTCCATTTAAGTGAGAGGGGTCTTTCTCACTTCTGCTTTGGTACCTGACACTGCCTGCTATGGCCCAGGGGATGCAGGGGTCCCACAGAAAGGCCAAATCCTACAACTCACACCTGCTCAGGATGGCAAAGCCAAAGGTGGAGGCGCCAATGTTGGTTCCCAGCAACCAGACACATGGTGTTGCTTTCTGCACACTGTAAGGAGTGAACCCCTAAAGATGCTGTGGGAGCTCCACCAGAAGGAGTGATGCCCTAAAGCTTTGTGGAAGCCCCACCGTGACCCCGTGAAGCTGCCGTGGGACCTCAAGGTCCTGCGGGAGGAGCAGGGTCCCCGCACCTTCACCCCGATACCCACTGCGGGGTCCCGTGGGACACGCACATCCATCAGCCCCCCGGGTCCTGCTGCTCCCCCCGAGGTCCTGCCCGGGGAAGCCCCAAACAACACACGCCTCCTCTGGCTTTGCACAGCCGCTTTGCGGGAACAACAGCCGCCCGTTGGACAGAGCCTCCCCGTTCCCACGGCCCTTCCCTGCCCGCACCTCCTTCACCCATCCACCCATCCATCCGCGCATCCCTCCCTTCCCACCGGGCGGGCAGCGGCCGGGGGGGCGGGCGCGGCCGGTCCCCGCGGGGCGGGCGGGCGCTGTCGCGACTCACCTCCTGA